>JABFQM010002408.1:0-15231 GCA_022816865.1 Zelostemma sp. ZL-2020 | reverse complement strand
GTGTAATCCCTCACTATTTTGAATCCAAGTGTACAGTTAAGCATCGAAGCCTCTGTTGATGTACCAAGAGAAAGAGCATTTTCTCATTCGGTTGTCGCGATTAATGCGCTCTGAATACGAAATCGATTTCATGATCTTCGCTCTTGTCTGGCCGAAAATAACTCGAAACGGTATAAAACGAGTTCGTCGCACTTTCAGCCGGTGATTAATAAGTTCTCGAACAATGACACGCTCGACTGATCATTGGGCATATTTCGGGGATCGTGAGTCACGAGAAGAAACGGTATCTTCGAGTCGCGCGCGCTTCGAAGTCAATGCCAGAAATAATATCCATACGAGATGCGGTGGGTGCAGGCAAAGCCTCGCATCATCGACTACGCCACTATATTTATCTCGGGACTTTGTCTTTTTCGCTCCGCTTTTGTTCCATTTTTCTTTCTCGCGAATTTATACTCGAGTAGTTTAGAAAAACCACTCTAAAGGTTAGAACTTGTGTTTTCCGTTGCGAGCATTTTCTACATGCTGGAATCTTTTTGTTTCAGTACCGGTGAAGCAGCTTTGAAGACGTGATTTGTAAAACAATTATGTTCTTCAATGAGTCGACTCTTTTGTTTACGGGAATCTCCGGATTGATAAATTTGGCTTCCAGGTGAGCTCAAAAAGCATCCTGGCACTCGCATAGATTTGTCATCTCCACGATCGGTCCTGAATCTCGAGACAAATGCGGCCTCTGAGTCCGACCGAGTTGGCGGCGAGGCGGGCAGGGTTACGAGGGTCGGTGATAAACAGTGTCGCTCATTCACAATGGCCGGCGAACACGCATTAAAGCAGACTAATATGAAGTGTATTAATGCGCGCGGCATTGTCTAACCCCATGCGTACATGGCTACTGTCGTGAGGGTCCAGCTCTATCCCACCATGGGGGGCCCATGGCCTACGTACGCGCCGTGTCTTCTCGATATACCTGGTGACTTTCCATGGAGCCCCATAGCGATCCGCGTACAGAAGCTCCACGAAATTAATTGCTCGACATAACTGTCTATCCGTTTGATCTATGGTCTTTTAAGTATTGCCGAACAAAAAACTCTTGATTTATAATCAGCTACGGTAATCCTAACGGACAGTTTTTACCAAGTTTACATCGGAATCGTGGGTTGAGGTGTCTTTCATATTTTAGTTTATAAACAATATAATTTTCGGGAAAACACCGGTCGAGTCGTTGAAATATTTGGACGAATATGGAACGAATCTTTGATTCATGTAGTGATATTCTTCAAAAGTTTCCAATTTTTATGCCATCGACTGTTTAACATATCGGGCACAAAAAGAGGCTGGCGGTTTGAAAGAGATTAAGTATTAAAAAGAAATTCAGAGAATGAAAGGGCAAACATGGCGAATGAGTAGATTTATTTTACAAATATTTCAATATTACCAAACCAGTCTCTTTTCGTTCGGATCATTTTTGGAATTGTCCAGCATTGAGCGCTGGAACACTCCTCTTTCATCAATTCTCCCGATGTTTAATTGTTTCGAATATCTTTTCGAATAATGACGAAAAATAATTACAACTGTCTCGACCTCGGATATTGTCCCAACCTAAAATGAATGCGGAACATCTCGAACGGGACCTTGTTTTACGACACGTCAACGCAAGTTATGTAACAGCAAAAATGGCCAGTAGTAATTTCAGTGGCAGAGGAAAAAGGACGAGCCACGGGAGGATGCGTTCGTGAATCTTCATGAATTTATTCTTCGCAAAAAATGAAAACGCACGAGACGTTTGCTCTGGCCCGCTGAAACCGATCGCGGAATGTAGGCTAGTTCTACCCACCAGCCTAAATTATGAGGTCGGCGGTGCAGCTCGCAACGCATAAATGATTGCTCGTGTTATGTTAAACATCGCGCGTCCGGCGAGCGTTGAGTCTCTCTCACCCACACGTATTCACTCTCCGCTACGGTGGAGGTGGTGTTGGCTTGGAAAAAGGGAGACCGTGGAGAAGGAGCGGAAAGATGTCGGTGGGGGTGGAAACCGGAGGCGGGCAAAAGTTATTTATCTCGGACAACCGCAAACCTGGATTTTGAATAATTTCGTCCAAGAGTAGAGTGCAACCACCCCCCAGATACACAAGAAATACACCGAAAGTCATCTCTCTGCGATCTTTCACTCGGGAAAATAATTTGCTTGATCCGTTGCAAATGTGCCTGGTAGAAAAATTAAATTTCCATGTCCATATTCAGATAATAACGAATGTTAAGTAAAAAATGTTTATACTATCGAGTTTATTTCAACAAATTTTAAAACCTTGTGCATTGAAAACACACGAAACCTTGGAATATTCTCCTATCGACCTTATAAACTCCGCTTATCGTTGCAATGAGCTCGAAGCCGACGTTCGCTCAACAATAAATAAAACTGACGATCGTATAGAAAACAGTGGCAAGCAGTGGCGAGGAAAAAGACATATTAGAGACATCATAATGCCAGAGCGAAACTGTGTTCCAATTTATAACCGGATGATATCGCGATAAAGTTTCAGGTTCGAGGCATTGTATTCCATACGGTTTCGTTCCTGAACGCTGCACCAACTGTGGCTTGGGTGGGGTCCTGACTCCTTGGTGGTCAGCTCAGGATATCCTTTTGATATCCTGTTAACTAATGCCCGCCATTCGTTACGATGCTGCCAAGGCACGAGATATATTTTTCCCCGTGTAACGAAACTCTTTCTCTCTTTCTACCTTTTCAATCTTACTCTTTTTATCTTCTGCCAGATGTGTACTGCAAAGCTACAAGAGTCACGTTGCTGAATATCAGTTGCATGCGCGGATTTCGTACAATGGAGAATACACGACTAGAACCAACACCCAAAACTCCAACGAAAATTTTGTCGGCAACTTTTCTCCTTCGATGTAAAACGATTTCGGCCCGCTTCGTAATGAATTTCAATCATCAACCGATGATTACACGTGTAATTAATGGCGAGCTGTGTTCCCTTTCCCTTGTAAGAGCACGAGTTTACGAGAAGCCGAAGAGGAATTGATCGCTGGTGGGGCAGTGAAGAACAAGTCCTTCCTCGACAGGGTCAGTCTGGTAGGCGGTACCGGCGAGAAGCCAAGCCTACCTTCTGAAACGGATCTAACAATGGATTTGCAACAATGCAGTCATTCAGAAGATCCGATCTCGTTTCGTGTCTCTTGATAGATGTCACAACATTCAACCGCTTTCACGGCCATTTCCTTTCAACCGAATCATTGTCATTGGGAAAATTCATCTCGGACAAATATTTGCGAAGAGAAAAAAAAAATGATAACGATCGTAATGATCGCGAAAGTTCGGATTTTTGCAGGCGCGCGGACGTTACATGTGTTTACAAGCACGAGGAGTGGTAAATGTATGTAAAAGCACGTTTGAAAGGAGCTGGAACGACTTCTGAGTCACCATGATCATGGCCTCCTTACCTTGACTCGGGTCGTTCGCGAACCAGGCAACCACTGCAGGCTACTGTTTGTTCCCAGGGATCGCAAGATTGTGACGATCAAAGGATCAAAAGACGCGGAGTCTCGAGCGACGACAACACCGTTTACGAGCGCTCCAAGTGTCAAGCTCGATTATCAAGATCCCATTTAACGTCACACCTGGCCTGCGAAGCAAGCGATGATCACCGGGATCAAGTCGAAACTTACGGGCGCGACGCGAGCGATGTTAATTTGCTAAAGAGAATTTCATTAACTCGCTTCTACGAACCACTTGTGGATAATTGAATGTCCAACGTACAATATCGCTAGCGAGCAATGACTAATTAACGATGTTTTACCCGAGCTCCACAAAAATTGCAGACAAACCTTCCAAGCATGCTCTCGGAGAAATTTCGTTGATTCTTTCCTGTAAAGTTCTGCTCATTATCAAAGATTACAACGAACCAAAGAACGATTCATTACAGACACGATGAAAGAAAAGAGCAAAGTTACAGTAATTATGACCAATCTTAAAAATGAGATCGAACAAACATCATTATTGGAATAGTCATCAATTACGGGAGAGATACTGAATCTCTAGCCGCTAAATACTCGCTAAAAAATCAGCCTCAAACGAAGTAATTAAAAAACTTCGCACGGCGTCTATACAAACAAGTCCCACGCTACTTTCTAAACGTTTCCGTTAAAATATACAAAATGTCCCGAATCCCGAGAGATTCGTACGAGTCACTAGAAACGCGAAATTTTCGAAAAACCTTTTCTCACGAAACATTGTCACTCACGAAATCCACTTTAGCACCTTGGACCTCGTGATCGACGTTGACTGGCATGCGTCCGAAGAACACACGAGGACGGCTCGTTGAACTTGCTCACTAACAAGCCCCATTGCCACTTTATTATCGCGCCTGAATCGCTCGGGAATAGCCACAAATCACGTAGAACTGGTTATCCAACGCGTCATATACCTACCTGTGTGCCCCACCGGGTTAGGCATTCGAGACACTAGACTGGATTCCGCGGCATGTTTTCTGATTTAGTTATGAGCCGTGACAGAGCCGAAAGATCGCTCGAGATGTTTACTAATTGCGAGAAATATCGCCGAGCCTTGCCTTACATTTTTCGACTCGTACACCATCGCCAAGATTTCGCTATCCGATGTCCCTATCTGGTATTATTTGTTGCTAGCCTTTTCTTATAATGAACTTGGCCTCGCTTCGACTCGTTTTCTATTCCATTTACTCGCGCGAGAAACGCGTGCGAAGAAGGAAACATCGATGATCTTATTACACTCGCGCTCGATTTCTTCCAGTTTATAAAATACCGAAATCGCTCGAATAGCGAACTTGCGGAAGTTGGAATTCGCTGGGTTTAACCGCGGGTCGAGTGTACGTCGGTGTATGACAAGAACACATGTCTACAAGGCTTTGTTGGGCCTAGTTTGCGGCAAGGCGCCGTACAAGTCTCGCAATACTCCGATCGAGAGAAGCCCATAATAGATACACCCATACACGTACGGGCGCCGCGTCCAAGAAGGCTTTGAGGCCAAGAAACTTGGAAGAATAACGATATGGAGTACAAAGTCAGGCCGACGATAGTATATCTGTATCAATTGTATGCATATATGCGAACGGACGCTCGGCAGCTCGGTATGCCTACGTATATTTGTCGCGCTTAACCATTATATGGTTTATCGTTATTGTTCGGCATCGAACTTATGTACACTCCGCGAAAGTGCGCGAGGAAAGCAAAAAAACAAGTCGATTGCAAGGACGAACGGAAGAATGAGGCTCCATGGATATAACCCCATAATATCAAGCTTCATAACCTTATGCGATCTTCATTTAAATATTATTATGGATAATGCACTGGATATGGCTATCAATTTGATATTCAAATGAACGATCTTTTGTTCGCCGGCAATTTTTCAATCGTTAAAATCAACGAATCGATCCGACGGTGGAAGATCGAACGCGACTTCCTTGGTACCGGCTGGAATGCCTGGAATGACAATTTTTTAACTCTTTTCAAGGCTCCATTACTCATCTCGTTGTCTTCCTGAATCGTTGCATCGCTAATACAAACCTTCATCCTGTTAGCAACATTGTTTCGAGATCGCGGTTCACAGATTTATCATATTTCGAAAATGGTTATGTTTAGATTCAATTTCACAGTATTTTTTCATCAAAATGAAAGCAACTGCAGTGCAAGAAGAAACAAAAACATAATTCCGGAAATTCCAACTTTCCGTCGATATTTCGAAACGTATAGTAGCGTAGTTGAGAGTACAGGTTATTGTAACGAATTCAGACGGTATCTGAATATTTTCGTGCAAGAGCAAACTTTGCGTTCGGCTGATCTTTAAACAAGATCGGCAGTAATTCAGTCGACCAATATTATTTCGAGATATTTATTGGCTACTCGAAACAATGGATCGATATTGTTTTCTGATCGGGATAGCATCCGCAATGCGTTACATGCAACTGATCTTGCATGCAACGTACTCCGCACATGTACATGTAGCTACAGTAGCCGGCATGCTTATGTAGCGTGGCATAAATAATATTTAATATGACGATGCGCGGCGGCTCTCTTTGTGTGATATATTTGGTATAGAAATGTCACCGATTACATATCTTTATATTGCCGGCATTACGCGCATTCCCATATGCGATGTAAGTTACATCTGCTCTAACTGTAATCTTTTATCATTAAGATCTTTGGTATTCTTGCATTTTTTCGACGGAAATGAAAATTTGAGAGTTTGCTGCAGAATTGTGCAATTTCCGGAAGTTTGTTCTTGTAAAATGAGTTTTTTTTTGGATTACGAATAAAAGATGGTGAACGTAAAGAAAGTGTACAGCGCGTTAGGGTAGCTCTACTTTAATAAAAAGACATTTCAGGCTGGAATCAGAAACAGTGTCTCGGTAGAAATTTAACTTGCAAAACTGAGTGATTTCGACAGAAATTTTTAGAATTCGTAATATATATTAATATTGCATTTGCGTCGTTGCGCTATTATTCAATTAAATCTGCGATCAAAATAAGATTGAAGATTTGGGATTTCGCAAGTTTATTCAGCTTCGTAATCTTTTCATCTTGACGTTTTGAAATCACTCATTCCACGATTAAACAGTATTTATTATTCATCATATTTAGCGTGTTAAAATACCTCCAGTTCGCATGGTGTTTCAGAATTTAAAGTAACGATTAACTCATCGAGCATTTACCGCCATCTACCAGCGAATCGGACAAGTTCACGAGCGGATGAGCTCAAGAGGCAATTCCAGCTCAATTTCAAATCTCGCGAATGATTTTTGAACTTTCCCTCCATGCGATGATTTTAAACAATGTTTTTTGTTTTCCAACCCTGATTTCTGGGTTCAAAATTATCTACAAGTTACCGAAATCGATTAAAATCATAATTTATCCGTCACGTAAACAAATGTTGATGATAATTTTGTTTTTTTATAATTCCCGAACGGAATATAAAAGCCGCGTATGAGGCGAAACGATTTTCAATACATGTCGTAATCCCTCGACGACAATACGACGGCAGACTCTTTGCAACCTTATTGTTATTAGCATAGAAGAACAATTTTCAAAATCGTTACGTCGAGGCAAACTGCACGTTAGGGTGCACTAAAAGGTATCTGTCAGTAAATAAAGAGCATCGTGAAATAACGAATCTAACGCGATCGGGTGGTATAAATATGTAGCAGGGAGGTACATCATTTAAAAAAGTGAAGCGGGATCGTATCGAGTGAACCGAAGACACGGAAAATCTGAGACGCGAGGGTTGGCGGGTTAAAGAGGATTGCCGATTTAACCATGTGGAATATGACTGAATGCGTGATAAAATGCCTGACCAGAACGATCCGAGTGTGGAAAGCAAAATAGGAAAAAAATGGAGGAGAGAGGAATAAAAAGTCGGGACAAAAAAAGCGAAGGGAAGAATAAAGCGGGCGAGTCCTATTGACACCGAACGGAAGGTAACACTTGGGACCGCTGCGAATCTAAAGAGGAGACTCTGAAGACCTCCAAATCCATATAAATTGTCGTATTGTTAGAAAATCGTGGCGCGTACCAATTCAAGATACCGACTCGGCGAAATCCGCTGGAGAGCGTAACTATTTCCGTCTGCTTCTTACTGATGGTCTAGTGCGGATTAAACATCAAAATGCTCGGGTCTTCGATACTTCGTAATCCGCGGATTAAAAATCATCCGAGACTTTGAAATTTTGACTAAGCTTTCGCGGCGAGGAACGTTGAATTTGACAAATCGACGACATGAAATAACAAATTCGACGTTAATTCGGAACATCGACGGAACAATAATGAAGCTCTCGATTGGCTCTCCCGAGCAACGATTCGATAAGGTCCAACAGCCAATATAACTCAAGCGATGTCTCTCCTCGGGATGAAAAAGGAGCAGAGAAACGGCGCACTCGAGAGCGTCTTTAATCTTCCGGATTCATAAAGAGGACCTCGGGATTTCGCTTAGAGTTTGGCATCGGGCATCGCGCGTGCAAAAGATATTCGAAGGTATCGGTAGAAAAGAAAATCGGCTTAACTGCCACGGAAATATATATAAAAAAATACTTATATTTATGAGGGTCGCGACATCGAAGCTAATCTTCGACGAAGATAATTTATCGTCAGTGCTTGGCGAAGAGCCGAATATTTTGACTTAGATCGTCGTACCTCTTCTTCTCGTTTCTTTTTCTCCGATTCCCGAAGCCTCGAAAAATCAATTAACACGCGAATAAACCTTCGAGGAACGCGTCAGAATTTTCGGCACCTAAAAAAAAAAGCTTCCCCCGCGTTTCGCGCTTCGCGGAAAAACCATTGCCGAGTCCTTTATCACGGGGGCTCGCTGTTTCTCGAAGGATCGCGTGTCGTAGCAGATAGCGAGGCCGTTTGTAAAATGTAAAATTCGTAATGCATCGTCGCGAAAGTGGAATAAGCCGAGACATACGGGGTGATGGTGCGACGGTGGTGGTTGGGGCCAGGTCCGTGTACGGTTATGTGTCTCATTTATCAGCACAGATATTATTATGGCTCTACGCGGTCGCAGCTAGGAATTTTACATACGTACGAACATTTGTACCTTCGCGATATAATATAAGGACGCAATAATGCAAACGCGCTCTTTCTCTTTCCGTATTGCATTTCTCCCCGCACTGCTTTTTTTCCGCCTTTCCATACTTTCGGGAGGAACTTTGCGTCGTCGCGCTGCTCATTCAAAATACCCGTGTAACAATAGACGTTTATAGGGATTAATGCAATGTTAATGAAAAGGAATATCCTTGGGCGATACGACTATCGAAACTCATGTTGCATTCAGTGTGTCATCGTGTTGCACGAAGGCTGAAGCCGGCGACCCCCGGGCCAAGTGCGGTTGGTCCCACCTCGGTCGTCAAACCTTAATACATTTACAGCTCACGAGAGCCGGTGCTTCTTCTATATATCCAACAGCGGATCTCTCTATAGAGTGTATCACGTTTGCGCATGTGAATATCGCGTGTACGTGCGACCCTGTACGTATACACGTAAAAGTATATATCTAAGTAGAAGAAAGATAGCTCGGATCGTACGTCCCCAGCGGCTAACCCCCTGATATATCGTTTACGTGTCTCGGCGTGCATACGTCGTTTGGGACACATGCTTTCTCCGTGGCCGTTGAGGATCCGCGGATCCTTATTTTACGAATTCACGGAACGACGGGAAACGTTTTAGCTCGCAAGATCAGCCGGTAACTTGAGCGGGCGATGCTGCCTTATAATACGGAACTCGAGCTTCCATATGCCGGGGGGTTTGACATTTTTTTGCCCGAGGAACTGGGACAGTGATTGTACGGAAGGGAATCGATAAATCTTTCGTTTACTCTCTTGTTTCAACGTTTTCACTTCAACCCATTTTCATGCAACTTTTAGCAAAACAGCGATGGAAAAAGTGCAGCCAAGAAATGCACATTTTCACGTTTTCGAAATTCATTCTCTTCTTCCTTTTTTCATTTTTATTTTAAAGAAATTCAAGGCGATAAATATCAAAGAAAAATATACTGTTTGGTGAAAAATGAGCTGTTCTAATTGATAAAACAATGCATCATTTTCCGCGTTAATAAGTCACCTTCGCTCTCGAAGGACAAAACACAGCCCTCGCGCCTTATCGAAACAGGATGGTCATTGTACGGCATTATCGTCAAGGATCAGAAAGCGGGGGAGGGGTAAAGATGCACTTCTGGTGTTAATCTTGTCCTCGCGTCCTCCCCCCATAACACGTTGATGCTCGTAGCGGAATACCGAAGAGCCCGGGCTCGCAGGGTCCCTGGCCTTAGCAAAAGGCTTAGCCCATAATCTGAAATATATTGGTGCCCGGTGTTTGTCCACATCTCGTTGACCGGCATTATAAATCGGCGAAGCGTAGGCATTCGTTCGAGGACATTAGTCAAACGTCGCGCGCGATAATGCGTTTGATATCGGGAATGCTCGTGTACCTGCGCGAAATATCATGACGCGGTTGAGCATCGAGAACCCAAAGGTCGCGCGATTTTCCCGTGCTTCGCAGAAGTGATAACTTTATGAAATATTTCGAAAGGAAATGGCTAATCACGGGAAAAACAAGGAGATTTTCGTAATCGGGAGATACGCCGATGTTTAATTGAAGATGGGAGATAAGGTTTGTGTCGAGAGTCGAGAAAATCGGTTGTATTCGTTAAGTCGTAGGAGACCAATAAAGTACAGATAGTCGCGTTCGTGTCTTTTGCTTTTCTGTGCCCGTAGTAATGCACTTATAAATCAGGGTTCAGCCGCGGACCACCATAAAGCATTGCTATGTTTCGATGTTCGTAGGCATTCCTTGGGCGGGTTCGCGTTTGATTCACGCATATGCACGTCCGCGTGTGGCATGACCCTCGATTCGCATAGGATGCCCTCACACGAACGCAATCGTGTACGTTCGCATAAGCATACACGGCGTTGGTTAGCAGGCGTGAGAGAACTTGTCGCCGGGCGATAATGGTTTATTTGTAGACGACAGTATGCGCTCGCGGGCGAGATATGTTCCGGTTTCCTCGCTCGTTCCTCTCCCGAGATTGTTTATTACACGAATTGAACGAGTCGAAGCCGATAAAAATCCCATTTGCCCGATGCCTCCCTCACGGCTCGCTTATTTTTATTACTTATTTGCGCGAATGACCGTCTTCTCTCCGTCCTCCCTTTCTCTTCCTTCGCCGATTAAAAGCATTTCGAATGGAAATCGTGCAATTTGTATCGTTTGCTTTTAATCCGCTCGTGTATGGAAAAGAAAAAAACGCCCGTGTGTCACGTACTCGTCGAGTTTTTCATTACAAGATTTGCAACGTTCATCGCGTCTCGTTCCCTTACTTTTTCGCAAACGTTATCGTTTCATATTTTTTCATTCTTCGAAATGATTTTCATGATTATTCGTAGAGTCAGTTACAACGACGCATAGAAATTAACGATCGTCCTCGACGATTCTTGGAATGAGAAACGATACGCGCCCGGCGTCGATTTTTAATACGATTCTACGGTACCGATCGTGTCGTGAAAACATATGGTCGACACTTCGGATCGTTTGTTTCCGTGCTAAGCTTTACTCGCTGTCGTTTAATCGTGAGGCGTTCTCTCGTAAATTCATATAATCTACGAAATTATACCGGCAATAATCATGGCACGTCATATTTTCGATAACCATCCTCGCACGCAACGATTAATTATCGAATCCGTAATTCCCATTGTCCGATGATTATCTTTATTTCGAATTCGCTTCGCTTCCTTTCTTGCTTTTGCTATATATCCACTCGAATATTCGAGTCATCGCTTCATACCCCGACAGATGCGTGATAAGAGCGGCCATGTATTGTTTTTTTTTTCTTCTCCTCGTTCAAGGAGTTTATTACGCGTTTGTCGATTGCTTATTTGTCAGTGCGTCATTAGGACTGTCATAGTGACAAATGAGTCTGCAGAGCGATGCGAGCCGTTACTGATGCATCGCTCCGTATCTTACGAAACAGTCCGCAAACTTGTTTCTTATCAAAGTGATTGTGGGCCCATTAATTATACGAAGGATCAAAGGACAAATTGGTCGATAAGAGAGGGCTTAATAGCATATTCCAAATGTTTCTTCCCTGCCGGTATGAACCAACCGACGTCATTCCGCTCACTTAGAGTTTATATCAAACGAAATTAATTCTTTATCTTCTCCCATGCTAATTACATGCCTGAGAAATCATTCGAGCACGATAATAAATAACGCAAAACATACAAAAACGATAGAAAACGGTTAATTGCAATCGAGGAGATTAAATGGGTTTCTTATCGACTGGAAACGATCGAAACGAGATTGATCGCGTGCAAATCGATTTTCCCGTGGACGAAACACGCGAAGACAATGGAAACTAGCGGAAGAAATTCAATGTATACTCCTCGCAAAGTATTTGTTTCTCGGGGTTATCGTACCGCATCTTCCTGGGTACGTGACAAGAACGTAATAACGATCGCGGCTCGGTACGCACCAGCCTTTACAACCTGTTTCCACATTAATGTAATTCCAGCTTAAAAGTTACAGTCGCCGGGCTTTTGTTCGCCGCTGTTGCAAAGTCAAGCCCGAGAGCCGAAGAAACGCATCGACCGCGTCGAAGATTCTTCGCGCCGCTTCGACATTCGCAAAAGTTCATTTGCAAAGTACCACATCTTCATTAACGGGAATAAAAATGCCAAGCTTCCACAAAGTAAATCTCCCTGCGACAGTTCAATAATTGATATTTACTGTTAGCCCACTATCTAACAGCAATTAATACAAAGTCTTTGTCGGCGTAGCGGCAAGCCACGATTTGCGGTTTCGCAAAAGTACCAATAAAGAGGCCGTGCGTGCTCGCCAAATTCGTCGTTGCGGCGACGCGATTTTAAGACCGACACGCTTAACGCCTTTGTTAGAAAAGCGTAGCTGCCTTTATTAGCTAGAAAGGAAAGTCTTCCTCTCATCTTTTTTTCTCTCATTTAGCTTCGCTTGTACGAAGAGTCGAGAACTAGAGGCACGAGTAAATTCGCAGTGCATTCGATCGATGGACAAATCCCAAGGACTATAGGTTCGTCGCGCGTATTGTCGCTTCTACCCACTCGCGATAAGTCGGCGCCGTGTTGCGACTCAATCCTGCGGTCTCTTCCTTATAAATCTTGGTCGCCGGCATAAATCAACGGCCTCCAGCAGCGTGATACCGAGGAGAGCCCTTGATACACTGCCGGGGGACCCTTCGATTCCTGGCTAAGGAAGACACACGAGGCCCACTCATGGCGCGTCGTGTTCTATGCCAACAGAGCCCATTCATCAGACTCGTTTACCAATGACATTTCGGCCACGCTGCCAATAAAAAACGATTAAACCCAGAGGAAAACGAGTAAAATATTGAATCCCACTTATTCCTATGACATTTCTCAGTTCCCTGGCTTTGAATTTAATGAGTTTGCCGGTGAAAAAGTTGAAATTACGCGTCGTTGAATTACGATACAGGCGATTTCTGATACGATACACCACCTTTGAGCGGCGAGACGTTAAAATAATTTCGAAACCACAATCTTTGATGTACGAGCGAAGGGAAGGCTCGTAAAGTTCTTTCTGTCTTTCTGCGCTGACGCAAATTCGACTCTCAATTAAAAAACAGCGTAATCATTCGAACAACCGACACTTTCATTTCAAAAAAACACACCCTCATTTGCTCCTGGGGAGTTCCGAAGACTCGGAACAAATCGAGACGCTCGAAATTGGAATTTTATTCCCCGTATAAAGAATGTAGGCGACTGAACCTGGAAACCATAAAAGTAAGTGGTATAGATTTTCTTAGAGCCAAGAACGGTCATTGGTCGTGGGAGTTTGCAATACGAGGGATAGTTGTTACGAACGGTGCGTTCAATTAACGTCGAGCGAACCGGTCCTGCGTTTGTTACCCTATTCAGGGGGTAGTTAATACTGGAAGCATATCTACTTACCTCCCGGTAGTTTCTTTTTACGACTTGCTCACCGCTCCGAACAGTTTTTCGTTAATTGGTATCGAACTATTATTCCCCTTCATTAATGGCCACGCGCGTGCAGTGACGTCTGCGCGAAAGTGCTCCGAAGGCGCACGCAACTCCACGAATTTATGCTTTTTCCGCCGGAAAAGAACAGTCGATGCCGCCGGAAAACGAATCGGTATCGAAGAACGTCATTTTTTCGCTGAATCGCGAGGAGATTATAAAAGCCGTTCGTAAGGAGTCGAGTGTCGCGCGCCCTCGACGAAGAAATGCGAAAATTATTGATATTGCTCGGCTCACATATCATTGTCTTGGGATAGAGATGTCGCTTCACTTTCTCGCGCCCCAAATAACTCTCTCGCAGAACCCTCGGCAAGAAACGAGAGCAGCGTCCGCGACGGTGGCAGGTTGGGGTGTCGACTGCTCTGATATATTTTTGTAATATTTTTCGATCATCGCGTGCTGCGGAGATTTATGCGAGCGTGTGCGTGAGGGAAGGAACGACGACCTACCTGATCGCTGTTTTCATCAAACCGCGCTTTAAAAATCTTCATCTCGATACGAAATACGAGCATTTGATTTTTCTTCCCACATCATCTTAATAATGAGTTTTTTGATAAAGACATCTCATATAACTTTGTTCAAACTCGAGAAAATTGCGATGTTTCGGGAAATTCGAAGGTCGCTGACCCGAAGGAAACAATGAAACAATCTAACGAACCCCTGCCGTTTATTTTCAGACGATTAAGGTCAAGAATTTGATGATCGGAGGGACGGAATTAATCGAATTTCGTGTCTCATTGATAACGATCGCGTTCGAAAACAAAATCTTATTTATTAAACATTCTAAGAAGATCCGATTCAACGTCGAAACGTGACTTTGAACAGTTCGAATGGATGAACCGAAGGATGAGAGTCGGATTAGCATTTTATTTCGGGTTGTTCCGTGTAAAACATCTATTTCTTCAAGATCCTACGAGGCTCTTCAGATGTGATCACGCGGTCTCTGTCCACTGCGATAATGCCGAGGGAACTCGTAACATTACAATGACGATCCGATGGCCAGTTTAACTGTTCGGAAACTCCCTGGCTTTCCAATTAAGCGAAGGTCGGAGGGTCAACCTGCATCACTGGCCACATATTTAACACTACATAAATCGTGGTTTATTGAAGCATCATCGGATCATCTCGATACGTCGGAAATCATCGAATCTCTCTCCAACGTGACCGATTGTTTGCCCTGTGATTTTTACAGGCACGACGTTATTTTTTGATAAGTGGGCAAGAGTCAAACATCGGGACGTAGAAAATTAATCTTCGGTAAACATCGCGGAGGCACGAACGCGGCTCGCGAATGGATTTTTTGTGCGTGGAATATTTATTGCCGCATCCGGCCCTAGACAAACATCGCGGTATCAGAAGCGTCAATGAGCACCTGTTCTCCCGAGGTTTTTGATCAAATACGCACTTCAGATTCCCACAGCTGGCGTAACTTTCGGAGAGATGCTTTGATAGATATTTCGTGGCACAGGTGCTGTAAATGTGAAAATGTACATTTTTTCGCAGTATAATTTAATGCGACGTCGTTTGTCTCGCTCAACGTATAATTGCCGAATAAAATTCGGAATATGGGGATCCGTGGAATCGAATAGTGCGAGTAATGTGAGTTATCGCGGCTCATTTATTGACGCGTTTGTCCCACTGTCCGCGTTCGCCTGATTTACGG
>JABFQM010002407.1:0-15236 GCA_022816865.1 Zelostemma sp. ZL-2020 | reverse complement strand
CCGGTAGAATGGACTCTCTAGCTCTCATAGGTTAGAAGTTTAAACGATTGGGAGCTAAGGGAACATGATATAGTGAGATTTTAACCTCACACATAAAATTGCATATCTTGTGAACTATACGTCCGATTTTTCTCGTCTTGCGCTCAATTTGTTGGTATATCGAATAGCTACATTTCCCCGGTAGAATGTACTCCCTAGCTCTTATAGTTCAGAAGTTATAACGAGTTGAAGCTCAGTAAACATGGTTTAGTGAGCTGTCAACCTCAAACTTAAAAAGGCATATCTCGGGAACTGTACGTCCGATTTTTTCCGTCTAGGGCTGATTTCTTCGCATTTCGAATACCTGCATTTTCCCGGTAGAATGGACCCGCTAGGTCTTTTAGTTTAGAAGTAATAACGGTTTGGAGATCAGGTAACATGGTTTATTGAGATTTCAACATCACACTTTAAGTTGCATATCTCGTGAACTAGATGTCCGATTTTTCTCGTCTTGCGTTCATTTTGTTCGTATTTCGCATACCTACATTTTCCCGGTAGAATGGACTCTCTAGCTCGCACAGTTTGGAAATTATAACGATTCGAAGCTTACGAAACATGGTTTAGTGAGATTTCAACCTCACACTTAAAGTTGCATATCTCGTGAACTATACGTCCGATTTTCCTCACCTCGCGCTAATTTTCTATCGTATTTCGAATACCTTTATTTTCACTGTAGAATAGACTCGCTAGCTCTCATAGTTCAGAAGTTATAACGATTCAAAGTTCGGGAAACATGGTTTCGTGAGATTTCAACCTCACACTCGAAGTTGCATATCTCGTGAACTATACGTCCGATTTTTCTTGTCTTGCGCTCATTTTGTTCGTATTTCGAATATCTACATTTTCCCGGTAGAATGGACTCCCTATCTCTCTTAGTTAAAAAGTTATAACGATTTGAAGCTCAGTTAACATGGTTTAGTGAGCTGTCAAACTCAAACTTAAAGTTGCATATCTCGTGAACTATACGTCCGATTTTCCTCGTCTTGGGCTGATTTTTCTCGCATTTCGAATACCTACATTTTTCCGGTAAAATGGACTCACTAGGTCTCTCAGTTGAGAAATATTAACGATTTGAAGATGAGGAAACATGGTTTAGTGAGATTTCAACCTCACACTTAAAGTTGCATGTCTCGTGAAATATACGTCCGATTTTTCTCGTCTTGCGCTTATTCTGTTCGTATTTCGAATACCTTCATTTTCCCGGTGGAATCGACTCTCTAGCTCTCATAGTTTAGAAGTTATAACGATTTGAAGCTCGAAAACATGGTTTAGTGAGATTTCAACCTCACACTTAAAGTTGCATATCTCGTGAACTATACGTCCGATTTTTCTCGTCCTGCGTTCATTTTGTTCGTATTTCGAATACCCAAAATTCCCCGGTAGAATGGACTCGATAGCTCTTATAGTTCAGAAGATATTACGATTCGAAGTCAGGGAAACATGGTGACGTGATATGCTAAACTTACACTTGAAGTCGCATAACTCGTATAATAGACATCCGATTTTTCTCGTCTACCGCTCATTTCGTTCGTTTACCGAATTTCTACATTTTCTCGGTAGAATGGACTCTCTAGCTCGCATAGTTTGGAAGTTATAACGATTTGAAGCTCACGAAACACTGTTTAGTGAGATTTCAACCTCACACTTGAAGTTGCATATCTCGTGAACTATACGTCCGATTTTTCCTGCCTTGCGCTCATTTTGTTCGTGTTTCGAATACCAACATTTTCTCGATAGAATAGACTCCTCTAGCTCGCATACTTTAGAAGTTATAACGATTTGAAGCTCAGGGAACATGATTTAGTGAGCTTTTAACCTCAAACTTGAAGTTGCATATCTCGTGAACTATACGTCAGATTTTTCTCGTCTTGCGCTGATTTTGTTCGCATTTCGAATACCTACATTTTCCTGGTAGAATGGACTCACTAGGACTCTTAGTTTAGAAGTTATACCGATTTGAAGATCAGGAAACATGGTTGAGTGAGATTTCCACCTCTCACATGAAATTGCATATCATGTGGACTATACGTCCGATTTTTCTCGCCTTGCGCTCATTTTGTTGGGATTTCGAATACCTACATTTTCCCGGTAGAATAGACTCCCTAGCTCTCATAGTTGAGGAGTTCTAACGATTTGAAGCTCAGTAAACATGGTTCAGTGAGCTTTCAACCTCAAACCTAAAGTTGCATATCTCGTGAACTATACGTCCGATTTTTCTCGTCTTGCGTTCATTTTGTTCGTATTTCGAATACCTACATTTTTCCGGTAGAATAGACTCTCTAGCTTTCATACTTTAGACGTGATAACAATTTGAAGCTCAGTAAACATGGTTAATTGAGTTCTCAACCTCAAACTTAAAGTTGCATATCATGTGAACTATACGTCCAGTTTTTTTCGTCTTGCGCTGATTTTGTTCGCATTTTGGATACCTACATTTTCTCGGTAGAATGGACTCTCTAGCTCGCATAGTTTGGAAGTTTTAACGATTTGAAGCTCACGAAACATGGTTTAGTGAGATTTAAACCTCACACTGAAAGTTGCTTATCTCGTATGATAAACATCCGATTTCCTTGTCTTGCCCTCATTTTGTTCGTATTACGAATACCTACATTTTCCTCGAAGAATGGACTCGCTAGCTCTTGTAGTTTAGAAGTTATAACGATTTAAAGTTCGGGAAACATGGTTCAGTGAGATTTGAACCTCACACTTAAAGTTGCATATCTCCTGAACTATACGTCCGATTTTTCTCGTCTTGCACTCATTTTGTTGGTATTTCGAATACCTACTTTTTCCCGGTGGAATAGACTCTCGAACTCTCATAGTTTGAAAGTTATAACGATTTGAAGTGAGTAATCATGGTTTAGTGAGCTTTCAACCTCAAACTTGAAGTTGCATATCTCCTGAACTACACGTCCGATTCTTCCCGTCTTGCGCTCATTTTGTTCGTATTTCGAATACCTTTATTTTCCCTGTAGAATGGACTCGCTAGCTCTCATAGTTTAGAAGTTATAACGATTTAAAGTTCGGCAAACAGGGTTTCGTGAGATTTCAACCTCACACTTGAAGTTGCATATCTCGTGAACTATACGTCCGACTTTTCCCGACTTGCGCTTATTTTGTTCATGCTGTATATACCTACATTTTCTTGGTAGCATAGACCTTCAAGCTCGCATAGTTTAGAAGTAATAACGATTCGAAGCTCGGAAACATGGTTGAGCGAGGTTTCAACCTCACACTTAAAGTTGCATATCTCATGAACTATACGTCCGATTTTTCTCGTCTTGCGTTAATTTTGATGGTATTCCGAATACCTACATTTTCCCGGTAAAATAGACTCTCTTGCTCTCATGATTTAGAGGTTATAACGATTCGAAGCTGAGTGAACATGGTTTAGTGAGCTTTCAACCTCAAACTTGAAGTTGCATATCTCGTGAACTATACGTCCGATTTTCCTCGTCTTGCGCTGATTTTGTTCGCATTTCGAATACCTACATTTTCCCGGTAGAATGGACTCGCTATGTCTCTTAATTTAGGAGTTATAACGATTTGAAGATCAGGAAACACGGTTCAGAGAGATTTCAACTTTACACTTAAAGTTGCAAATCTCGTGAACTCTACGTCCGATTTTTCTCGTCTCGCGCTCATTTTGTTGGTATTTCGAATACCTACATCTTCATGGTTGGATAGACTCTCTAGCTATCATAGCTTAGAAGTAATAACGATTTGAAACTCAGTAAACATGGTTTAGTGGGCTTTTAACCTCGAACCTGGAGTTGCATATCTCGTGAACTATACGTATGATTTTTTTCGTCTTGCGTTGGTTTGGTTCGTATTTCGAAAACCTACATTTTGCCGGTAGAATGGACTCGCTAGCTCTTATAGTTTAGGAGATATTACGATTCGAAGTCAGGGAAACATGGTCACGTGATATTTTCAACTTACACTTGAAGTCGCATATCTCGTATAATAGACATCCGATTTCTCTCGTCTTGTGCTCATTTTGTTCGTATTACGAAGACCTACATTTTCCCGGTAGAATGGACTATCTAGCTCGCATAGTTTGGAGGTCATAACGATTTGGAGCTCACAAAACATCGTTTAGTGAGATTTCAACCTCACACTTGAAGTTGCATATCTCGTGAACTATACGTCCGATTGTTCTCGTCTTGCGCTTATTTTGTTCGTATTTCGGATACCTACATTTTTCCGGTGGAATCGACTCTCTAGCTATCATAGTTTGGAAGTTATAACGATTTGAAGCTCATAAAACATGGTTTCGTGTTTTTTTCAACTTACACTTGAAGTCGCATATCTCGTAGAATATACATCCGATTTTTCACGTCTCTCCCTCATTTTCTCCGTATTTCGAGAACCTTTATTTTCTCCGTAGAATGGACTCGCTAGCTTACATAGTTTAGAAGTTATAACGATTCAGAGTTCGGAAAACATGGTTTCGTGAGATTTCAACCTCACACTTAAAGTTGCATATCTCGTGAACTATACGTCCAATTTTTCCCGTCTTGCGATCATTTTGTTCGTATTTCAAATACCTACATTTTCCTGGTGGAATGGACTCGCAAGCTCTTATAGTTTTGGAGATATTTCGATTTGAAGTCAGGGAAACATGGTTACGTGATATTTTAAACTCGCACTCGGAGTCGCATATCTTGTATAATATACAGCCGATTTTTCACGTCTTGCGCTCATTCTGTTCGTATTACCAATACATACATTTTCCCGGTGGGATGGACTCTGTAGCTCGCATAGTTCAAAAGTTCTAACGATTTGAAGCTCATGAAAAATGGTTTGTTGAGATTTGAACCTCACACTTGAAGTTGCATATCTCGTGAACTATACGTTCGATTTTTCCCGTCTTGCGCTCATTTTGTTCGTGTTTCGAATACCTACATTATTCCGGTAAAATGGACTCTCTAGCTCTCATAGTTTAGAAGTTATAACGATTTGAAGTTTGGGAAACATGGTTTCGTGAGATTTCAACCTCACACTTAAAGTTGCATGTCTCGTGAACTATACGTCCGATTTTTCGCGTCTTGCGCTCATTTTGTTCGTGTTTCGAATACCCACATTTTTCCGGTAAAATGGACTTGCTAGGTCTCTTAGGTTAAAAGTTCTGACGATTCGAAGATCAGGAAACATGGTTTGGTGAGATTTCAACCTCACACTTAAAGTTGCATATCTCGTGGACTATACGTCCGATTTTTCTTGTCTCGCGCTCATTTTTTTCGTATTCCGAATACCTTGATTTTCCCTGTAGAATAGACTCGCTAGCTCTTATAGTTTAGAAGTTATGACTATTTGAAGTTCGGGAAACATGGTTTCGTGAGATTTCAACCTCACACTTAAAGTTGCATATCTCGTGAACTATACGTCCCATTTTCCCCGTCTTGCGGTCATTTTGTTCGTGTTTCGAATACCTACATTTTCCCGGTAGAATAGACTCTCTCTCATAGTTTGGAAGGTATAACGAATTGGAGCTCAGTAAAAATGGTTCAGTGAGCTTTCAACCTCAAACCTAAAGTTGCATATCTCGTGAACTATACATCCGATTTTACTTGTCTTGCGCTCATTTTGTTCGTATTACGAATACCTACATTTTCCCGGTAGAATGGACTCTCTAGCCAGCATAGTTTAGAAGTTATAACGATTTGAAGTTCACGAAACATGGTTCAGTGAGATTTCTACAGCACACTTAAAGTTGCATATCTCGTGAACTATACGTCCGATTTTTCTCGTCTTGCGCTGATTTTGTTCGGTATTTCGAATACCTACATTTTCCCGGTAGAATTGACCATCTAGCTATCATAGTTTAGAAGTTATAACGATTTGAAACTCAGTAAACATGGTTTAGTGAGCTTTCAACCTTAAACTTAAAGTTGCATGTCTCGTGAACTATACGTCCGATTTTTTTCGTCTTGCGTTCATTTCGTTCGTGTTTCGAATACCTACATTTTCCCTGTAGAATAGACTCTCTAGCTTGCATAGTTTAAACGTTATAACGACGAGAAGCTCGAAAACATGGTTGAGTGAGACTTCAACCTCACACTTAAATTTGCATATCTCGTGAACTATTAGTCCGAATTGTCTCGTCTTGCGTTCATTTTGTTCGTATTCCGAATACCTACATTTTCCCAGTAGAATAGACTCTCTAGCTCCCATGGTTTAGAAGTTATAACGATTTGAGTCTCGGAAACATGGTTGAGTGAGATTTCAACCTCACACTTGAAGGTTCATATCTCGTGAACTATACGTCCGATTTTTCTCGTCTTGCGCTCATCTTGTTGGTATTCCGGATACCTACATTTTCCCGGTAAAATGGACTCGCTAGGTCTCGTAGTTCAGAAGTTATAACGATTTGAAGATTTGGAAACATGGTTGAGTGAGATTTCAATCTCACACTCAAAGTTGCATATCTTGTGATTAATACGTCCGATTTTTCTCGTCTTGCGCTCATTTTGTTGGTATTTCAAATATCTACATTTTCCTGGTAGAATAGACTCTCTAGCTTTCATAGTTTAGAAGTTATAACGATTTGAAGCTAAGTAAACATGGTTTAGTGAGCTTTCAACCTTAAACTCAAAGTTGCATATCTCGTGAACTATACGTCCGATTTTTCTGGTCTTGCGCTGATTTTCCTCGCATATCGAATACCTAAATTTTCCTGGTAGAGTGAACTCGCTAGGTCTCTTAGTTTGGAAGTAATAACGATTTGAAGTCAGGGAAACATGGTTACGTGATATTTTGAACTCACACTTGAAATCGTATATCTCGTATAATATACATCCGATTTTTCTCGTCTTGGGCTCATTCTGTTGGAATTACGAATACCTACATTTTCCTGGTAGAATGGACTCTTTCGCTCGCATAGTTTGGAAGTTATAACGATTTGAAGCTCACGAAACATGGTTCAGTGAGATTTCGACATCACACTTGAAGTTGCATATCTCGTGAACTATACGTCCGATTTTTCTCGTCTTGCGCTTATTTTGTTCGTATTTCGAATACCCACACTTTCCCGGCAGAATAGACTCTCTAGCTCGCATAGTTGAGAAGTTATGACGATTTGTAGCTCGGAAACATGGTTAAATGAGATTTCAACCTCACACTTGAAGTTGCATATCTCGTGAACTATACGTCCGAATTTTTCGTCTTGCGCTCATTTAGTTCGTGTTTCGGATACCTACACTTTCCCGGTGGAATCGACTCTCTAGCTCTCACAGTTCAGAAGTTATAACGATTTGAGGCTCAGAAAACATGGTTTCGTGTTTTTTTTTACTTACACATGAAGTCGCATATCTCGTAGAATATACATCCGATTTTTCTCGTCTCGCGTTAATTTTTTTCGTATTTCGAATACCTTTATTTCCCCTGTAGAATAGACTCGCTAGCTCTTATAGTTCAGAAGTTATAACGACTTAAAGTTCGGGAAACATGGTTTCGTGAGATTTCAACATCACACTTGGAGTTGCATATCTCGTGAACTATACATCCGACTTCTCCCGTCTTGAGCTGATTTTGTTCGTGTTTCGAATACCTACATTTTTCCCGTAGAATAGACTCTCTAGCTTTCATAGTTTCGAAGTGATAACGATTTGAAGCTCAGTCAACATGGTTTGGTGAGCTTTCAACCTCAAACTTAAAGTTGCATATCTCGTGAACTATACGTCCAGTTTTTTTAGTCTTGCGCTGATTTTGTTCGCATTTTGGATATTTACATTTTCCCTGTAGAATATACTCTCTACCTCGCATAGTTTGGGAGTTATAACGATTTGAAGCTCACGAAACATGGTTTAGTGAGATTTGAATCACACACTTAAAGTTGCTTATCTCGTATAATAAACATTCGATTTCCTTGTCTTGCTCTTATTTTGTTCGTATTACGAATACCTACATTTTCCCTGAAGAATGGACTCGCTAGCTCTTATAGTTTAGAAGTTATAACGATTTAAAGTTCCGGAAACATGGTTTCGTGAGATTTCAACCTCACACTCAAAGTTGCATATCTCGTGAACTATACGTCCGGATTTTTTGTCTTGCGCTCATTTTGTTCGTATTTCGAATACCTACATTTTCCTGGTGCAATGGACTCGCTAGCTCTTATAGTTTCGGAGATATTTCGATTTGAAGTCAGGAAAACATGGTTACGTGATATTTTAAACTCGCACTTAAAGTCGCCCATCTTGTATAATATACAGTTGATTTTTCGCGTCTTGCGCTCATTTTGTTCGTATTACCAATACATACATTTTGCCGGTGGAATGGACTCTCTAGCTCGCATAGTTTGAATGTTCTAACGATTTGAAGATCACGGGAAATGGTTTGGTGAGATTCCAACCTCACACTTGAAGTTGCATATCTCGTGAACTATACGTCCGATTTTTCCCGTCTTGCGCTCATTTTGTTCGTGTTTCGAATACCTACATTTTTCCGGTAAAATGGACTCTCTAGCTCTCATAGTTTAGAAGTTATAACGAGTTGGAGTTCAGGGAACATGGGTTAGTGAGATTTCAACCTCACACTTAAAGTTGCATATCTCGTGAACTATACGTCCGATTTTTCCCGTCTTGCGCTCATTTTGTTCGTTTTCGAATAGCTACATTTTCCCGGTAGAATAGACTCTCTAGCTGTCATAGTTTAGAAGTTATAGCGATTTGAAGCTTGGTAAATATGGTTTAGTGAGCTTTTAACCTCAAACTTAAAGTTGCATATCTCGTGAACTATACAACCGATTTTTCTTTTCTTGCGCCGATTTTGTTTTTATTCCGAATACCTACATTCTCCCGGTAAAATGGACTCGCTAGGTCTCTCAGTTTAGGAGTTATAACGATTTGAAGCTCAGGAAACATGGTTTCGTGTTTTTTTCAACTTACACTTGAAGTCGCATATCTCGTAGAATATACATCCGATTTTTCTCGTCTCGCGCTCATTTTTTTCGTATTTCGAATACCTTTATTTCCCCTGTAGAATAGACTCGCTAGCTCTTATAGTTCAGAAGTTATAGCGATTTAAAGTTCGGGAAACATGGTTTCGTGAGATTTCAACGTCACACTTGGAGTTGCATATCTCGTGAACTATACGTCCGATTTGTCCCGTCTTGAGCTGATTTTGTTCGTGTTTCGAATACCTACATTTTTCCGGTGGAATAGACTCTCTAGCTCGCATAGTTTGGAAGTTATAACGATTCGAAACTCACGAAACATGGTTCGGTGGGATTTCATCCTCACACTTAAAGTTGCATATCTCGTGAACTATACGTCCGATTGTTCTCGTCTCGCGCTTATTTTGTTCGTATTTCGAATGCCTACATTTTCCCGGTGGAATCGACTCTCTAGCTATCATAGTTTGGAAGTTATAACGATTTGAAGCTCATAAAACATGGTTGCGTGTTTTTTTCAACTTACACTTGAAGTCGCATATCTCGTAGAATATACATCCGATTTTTCACTTTTCTCCCTCATTTTTATCGTATTTCGAAAACCTCTATTTTCCCTGTAGAATGGACTCGCTAGCTCACATAGTTTAGAAGTTATAACGATTTCGAGTTCGGAAAACATGGTTTCGTGGATTTCAACCTAACACTTGAAGTTGCATATCTCGTGAACTATACGTCCGATTTTTCCCGTCTTGCGCTCATTTTGTTTGTGTTTCGAATACCTACTTTTTCCCGGTAAAATAGACTCTCTAGCTCGCATAGTTGGGAAGTTATTATTATTTGAAGCTCGGAAACATGGTTAAGTGTGATTTCAACCTCACACTCAAAGTCGCATATCTCCTGAACTATACGTCCGATTTTTCCCGTCTAGCGCTCATTTTGTTCGTATTCCGAATACCTACATTTTTCCGGTAGACCAGACTCTCTAGCTCCCATAGTTTAGAAGTTGTAACGATTCGAAGCTCAGGGAACATGGTTCAGTGAGCTTTCAACCTCAAACTTGAAGTTGCATATCCCGTGAACTATACGTCCGATTTTTCTCTTCTTGCGTTCATTTTGTTCGTATTTCGAATACCCACATTTTCCAGGTGGAATCGACTTTCTAGCTCTCAAAGTTCAGAAGTTATATCGATTTGAAGCTCAGAAACGCGGTTTCGTGTTTTTTTCACCTCCCAATTGAAGTCGCATATCTCGTATAATATACAGCCGATTTCTCTCGTCTTGCACCCATTTTGTTTGTATTACGAATACCTACATTTTCCTGGTAGAATGGACTCTCGAACTCGCATAGTTTTAGGAGTAATAACGATTTGAAGCTCAAAAAACATGGTTTAGTGAGATTTCACCCTCACACTTGAAGTTGCATATCTCGTGAACTATACGTCCGATTTTTCCCGTCTTGCGCTCATTTTGTTCGTTTTTCGAATACTCACATCTTCCTGGTGAAATGGACTCTCCAGATCTCATAGTTTAGAAGTTATAACGATTTGAAGCTCAGGAAACATGGTTTAGTGAGATTTCAACCTCACACATAAAATTGCATAATTATACTAATAATTAGTCATTTTTCAGATTTCATTCATTTTTTAAATTGATTTTATTGATTTTACACCAACGACAATTTACTGTATACGTATACAAAAGATACGTATACATTTCATTTTATAATTATTTTTTTGTAGGATGAGCCGGTATTTTGCATTGGTGAAGTGGTGTGGTGGCGAAGATGACAAAACTTTTACGCCCGGAATACCCGTCAACTGGATCCGTGGCTTTGATTTAAAAAAATACGAATCACCCGGGTTCGATTGCACTGAAGTATTCGCAATTGAATGGAGGACTACAAAAAAGGCTCCAAAAGGAGGATGGCTCCTTTACGATGCGTATATCATTGCTGTTTCGGGTATTTTGTTTAGTTGAATATTAAAGTTGGAGCATAACAATCTTTTCTTCATTTTAAGTCAGACTCAAAATCAGTTCACTTATCAATAAATAAATCAGTTTGATTATCATTGAAATCACATTCGAATCATTTTTGATATATTTACAGCGAAGCTCAAAGAATTGGAGAAGAAAATGGATTTGCTTGATGGAATAACATCCCCTCGAAAAAGGGCCAAGATAGGTGCAACAGAAGTTACTGCAGGATCGTCTGGCACTACTGCAAAAGAAGTAAGAATCTTGAATTATGGATTATAATGCCTGTACTTGCCGAACGGGTTGGGTGAACCCGATGAGCTCGAGTCAGCACGAGCAGACCTGGGTTTCTCGGGTTTCTACACACCCTGAAAAATGATACAATGAGAGAGCGTCGATATACTTGCATAATTGCATATTCTTGTACTTTTATTTAAAATTTTGTTGTAGTTGTCAAAAATTTTCGATTTTTTGACAAATTTTTTGCATATAAAAAATGCAGTTTAATTTTCTGTAAAATACATATTTCACGTCATTATGAAAAAAGTTCAAGAACAACAGTTTTTGATTGGTTTTTAATTTTCGTTTGCATAAAATCGTGGAGGCAAGTTTAAAAAATCATAATAAGCAACACAAGTTTTTGTGCAAATATTTAAGTGCAAATATTGGAGAACTTCACTATATTTTGTAATGTTAACAGGAAAGTGACGATGAAAAATCGGAGGTGATGAGTTCTGACGAGGATTCAAGCAGTACAGAGATTAACGTTGACAGTATTCTTCCAACAACCAAAAATTCACAAACATTGCTAAAGGCGTCCAGTTCTCCAGAAAAACTGAAAGAAATAACACTCCAGGATGTGATGAACAGTAAGATTATTTGATTGGTATTCATTGCTCCTTAATCGAATCACAGAAAAATAATCGAAATATTTATTATTTTCAGAACTCGAAAATGTTGAAAATTTGCTCCTTAAAATGATCCAAGGACCACAACAAAAAGAAAGTAAAGCGAAGTCTGGAAGGAAAGAAGACGGATTTGTCGAGGGCGATGTAAGTATAATAACCGAGAACATGAGTTCAGAAGACTTTACAACGTCATTAATGTAATTTACAGTCAAAGAACTAATAATGTATCATATTATGATTACAGATAGAAATTGGAGAAGTTGGAAGTGGAGTCACCGTAACCGACATGCAATGGGCTTGCGCTGTATCAAAGCCGACATATACATCTATGACGACGTCCCTTCTGGTAGCTCTATTCCCAATGTCAGTTCTTTTAAACAGTAACTACAAAGGTGGACATCGTAAAAATACTCAAGGTGAAAATGCTGGGCCTTCTTACGCTGCTTTGGACAAAAATGTTGTCAAAGCATTGAAATGTAAGTTCATTCTGCTTGATATACGTAAAGAATTTAATAGATACCCGAAGTTCGAAGTGATTCTAATGCATCAAACTCGGTAGAATTATTATGGAATAATTAATGAAACTATCTACAGGCAAAACATATTTTAAATTATTATTGTATTATTATTGTATTTTTTTATTTGAACGTCCTTAGGATTACGTCAATAATTCTCCGGGTAAATAATTCTAAATTCTCATTTCGAATACATCTCTAAATTGCACTGTATTCAATTTTATTTTATTCATCCATGTAAAATTGTTCCAGATTCCGTCCGAACTCAGTTTCCCAAAACATTCACTGACAGCGGATTTGGTCCAGCGATCAACGTGAAATTATCGTCGCTTCGCCGTGAAACAGGATTGAAGGAAAAAACAACCAATAAAGAAAATTCACACGATTGCGAGGGTTAGAAAAACGCGTATCGATAATTGAGTAATTACTTTATAAAAATATATTCCGACCCTTTTTGTCGAATGACAAAATAAATAAATGAATACATGAATAACAAAAAATAAATAAATGCATAACAACTTGTATGTGTATATAATTTATATAAATATATTATATGTATGAAGAACATGTATAACATATGTTTTTTATTCACCCTAACAGCACACAATATTTTAGGAATATGCTAGAAATATTCCTGAAAATATTGTGTGCTGTTAGGGTACGGATGCGTGTATTTATTATATATAGCGCGTAAATCGTGTATATATGTGAGCATATATTTTTTATATATGCGTGCGTATATTTTTTAATGATGTGCGCATATATTTTTTATATTTGTGAGTATGTGTATTTCATATATGTGCGCATATATGCCCACATATATATTCGTTAATATTTTTTGTATATGTACATACATACATAAAGTATATATCAGCCTACAAACATTAAAAATCTTAAATAAATATAAGTCGTATGTATTTAATATATTCATTACATAGATGAAATTTATATAAAAATCGGGCAAAATTGATCTATTTTAACGTATATGGATGGCATATGATAATTATATATTTTCGAACATCTATATATTTTTATGCGGGTGTGTTACCTGTAATATATGTTATGTGGCAGTTCAATTTTCAGGGAACACATGGCTAGAAATAATTATGATTGATGGCACGTATAAGCTGATCATGAATAGCCTGGTACTACTCCTTCTACTCGCTGAAGATTCAAATGCGTTGCTTGTCTGTCTGACGAAAACACGGAGATTTACTCCTGAGTTTTCAAATGTTTCAAAAACGACGATGAAAACGTGGCCACGAATGTAAAATGCTTCATGGGTGACAAATGCAAGTATCAAAGGAAAGCTATCAAAGCATTGTTCCCCGGTAAGCTAATGTACTTGTGCATTTTTCATACACAACAAACTTTCGGGCACGAAATCACGACGCAGAAGATGAGCATTTCAGCCAAAGACGTACAAGAGTCATTGCAATTTTTAACTACACTTCTCTATAGTGATTCTGAAGATTCGTACCTTAGGAAATACGACGAATTCAAAGAACAAGCTTCAAGTACTGTCGTAGGGTACTTCAACAAAAATTGGCACGAGTCTCGATGCAAGAGGTGTGTATACAACATGACCCAGGGAAATTTGAAGAATACCACAAACAACTGGCTAGCGAGCATCAATGCTCGTATAAAAGAAATCGTAGGAAAAAATAGTTCGTTTTTACAGTTTATTGAAGATTTTTTCGTTTGCCGGCAATCACAAGAACTGCGACATGAAAGTAAAATAGCTGTAAACTTTACTAAACGGCCTACCTTCAAATTGAACGAAGAAGAGGAAGCTTACAAAAAACTACTCACTGAAGCTGGTTTCAAACTAATTCGGGAGGAGCTAAAAATGTTAGAGAACATTAGTTTAGTTAGAAGAGACGACATTGCGCAGTCTTGTTTCATACAATCGGGTCGTGTACGACTTACAACGACAACAACGAGCTGTGCTTGTTTCAATGCGAAATCGTCTATGTTACCTTGCAGGCATATTTTTTTTACGAGGAAGCCAATCGTTCAATCTTCCATTCGTTGGTAAAAATCTTTGTGCAATTCGTTGGACAAATGAATACTATTTAAAACATCGCCAACTCGTTCCTAAACAAAATGTGCCTGCCGGAGCAACAATTTAACTGCAAAAAACTCATGAAACTCCAATGGAAAATCTAAAACGAGAAACATTCTATTCTTTGAACAAGCTTGTTGCGATTGGCACTCAAACCACCGGTGACAGGTTTTAAAACAGACTGTCTTTAATCCTTAATTTACTCAAAAACTGGTGTAATGATTCCAGTGTCAAGCTAGGTACTGTAAAAACAAAATCCATTCGAGTACGCATGACAAATCAGGAAACAGGCCGAATAATACATAAAAATGGATACCTAATGTCTGTTAGCGAAAAGCGACAAGCCTTATTAGCTTTTGCGAAAAAAATTATGGAAAAAAATTTCTTTACGGATGCAACAGTTGTAGCTCTCAAGCAGATCATCTCATTCTGGAGTAAACATCAAGATGTCGAACTAGGTATTGAAAAATCTAGTACGACTACGACCAACGAGAGAACTGATAGGAAAACCAGAATCGAGGAAATATTGGTACCAATAACGACTACAGACGCACATGCGCTAGAAGTCATGAGACATAGGATAAGCGCGCCGAATCAAAATCTCAACTATTCTAAATTTCAAACAAAAATTTGATATTATTGTAAGTTTCTGAGAAAACTAGCCATGAATTATAAAATGGACACTACTCACCTTGTGATTTAATTTCACATGAATACACGGAGAGAAATCTAAATCAAAAAGTACCATAATTCACGGCAGACGCAGGACGAATACGGACAATGAGCTGTTTTCCTAAACTAATCAAATCTCATTCCCATTCTTTTTTTTTTTTTTGCTAAAT
>JABFQM010002406.1:0-15238 GCA_022816865.1 Zelostemma sp. ZL-2020 | reverse complement strand
CATTTTTCTTTTAAAAAACTGGTAAAATTTTCAATTGTTCGTCACGAGCATTTTTGTACAAGTTTTTCACTCGCGTATTTTTTTTCATGAAGAAGAAGATATTGTTGAATAAATTATACTCACATATCAAATGTAATTAATTATGTTGCATTATAAATATTTTTTCAATTCGCCCTTGCATTAAAGTATCGATCCACCTTAAGTTGCAATTCAATTTCCGTTCCCATTTAAATTTTGTTACAAATTTCATAATTTTGAACGTATCAATAATTTCATTTATAAATTTGTGATATTTTCTTAATCCAATTTTTGTTAAGTTTCAAAATAAATGTGACTTTTGAATGTTTTATTCTAATTTAATTCAAGTATGCATGAAATACTCGGGACAACATGAACGTTTGATTACACCAAGGAAACGATTCAACAAACCGTTGATTCCACAAAACAAGTCCATTAAACGAACGAAATCGTTTCTCGGAGTGCAAGAAAAATGTTCCACGACGATAAAATGCCGGAAAGTCGTGGAAACGTTCGCTTTGACAAGGGTAGTTGATAGATCACGTCGAGTCGTCGAATCGTCGTGGGTAGATTGTCCGGTTCCCGGTTTCCCGAAGCTGCCGTGATGCCCCTTCGATATGCTTCTCTCTATTATCCCCGTCGCGATGTATCTCCCAAGGATTTATGGGGCTGTGCGTTCTGTGGGCAGCCGGTTTTTCGCGCAACAACGTCGCGAGACGTTCGCTGGTAAGCGGTCTATTAATTATGATTGCCATTAATGGGCTCGATAAAACGTCGGAATCGGGAGCTGGTAAAATCGTGTATCTTCCCCTGCCACCGGAATTATTCATGTGGCAAGTATGACAAATTGCCATTTTAGCACGGCGACGCATAATCGAGAATCGCGGTGCGACTTCTACAAATATCCCGCGGACATTTTATGGATGCTCTCGTATCTCTCTCGCGTTATTCTATTTCGCAGCACGCGATATGCCTCGATTGGCTCCCGAGAAGCGCGCGCATCCCGTACAATTACCCGCGGAATATCCGTCTTAACTGGCTGCCCGGACTTGAATTCAAAGTCACTCCGATTGCTTCGCTGTAAGTGCATTTATATCGCGAATTGAACGCGACCCAGGGAAAAACTCGAGCTACGAGATATCGCCCGGGACCGAACAATGCGATGATTTATGCCTTCGCGGCCGCTTCTTTTTTTCCCGCGCGTTTGCTCTTCATAATGCGGTTATTAATTATCACGAAACTTCATGTTTATTTATTACGATATCAATTGAACGACCTCGCTTCCCAAGGCGCGATTTTTTCTTCTTTTTCCGGCTTTCTAATCGAATTTTTTGAAATCAAGTCGAAGCGGGACGAGACAAGAATCTTGGGCGAACGTTTCGTGCTACCTGCGGCGATGTCAAAGAAAGGGGAGGGCGGGGGAATTGGGGTGTTTTCGTGGGTCGCGTGGATAATACTCGCGCCGAATATCAAGTGTTTCGCTCCGTCAGATTCTCTTCTGACGTTAGCGAACGCGCTTGGAATGTTTATGCCCTGCGATAATCGATCGCTTCGTAAAATTAATATTTCATTAATTTTCTTTCGAAAAACTTTCGAGCCCAGATAACTCCGAGCTCGGCTTTCTTGCGAGCAATTAATCATCGAGCCAGATTAGACGATAACGAGCAATTTTCGTTAAAAAAGCCGAAATCGTAACGTTTATCTAATCGCGCGCAACTGGCAGGGTAATCCATGACTCTGACTACTTCGAGATACGCTCGCGCATGATCGATGCGCCGGCCCGCATACGATCAAGAGATTTCGGCTCAGCCGTGCAAGAAATCCGTTGAGAATAGGATCACAAAAGGCGGCGAGGAAGAGAAACAAACAATGAGCGTAACAAAAAGTATCAGTCGAACGACAGTTTCCATTTTTGCGGGGGTTAAAAGTGTTTTTCAGGAGAAAAAAGAAGAGATTCGAATGCTGGAGGAGCAAACGTTAGGACGAGTGGATCACGAAGACACGAGAATGAAATTAAAGAAGCATGCGAAAACCGGATGCGCAGGTGAAGTCTGAAGGAATAAGGGTTGTCTCGCATTTGCATATGTATCCAGTGCAAGCGGCCCCTTTCGGACGGAATTTTTGCGACTGTAAGCACGACAATGAGTGCGCAAGAATGAGTAAGAGATCTCGGCGCGCGTACTTCTCAGCGTGGCTCCATTCGCGCTTATCTAATATATTATTAAGGCTACAATGTACGCGCTGCGCGCATTTGTATCTCTCGGGGTGGCTCGTTTATCGCTGCATACAATACTGTCATTAAAAACGGAACAATGTCCGAGTATCTTCTCGCAAAAATATCCTTCTCAAATTTTGTCGTTCGTGGCTTGCTTTTTAGGCGCATCGTTTCTCGAAATCTTCGTGTTCTTTTATTCGCCAAACTTTTACATTTACACATGAAACAATCGATAAATTTCGTTGAGAAATTATATTTTTGTGGTTAGAAAAATAAAAATATTAACAACCGACGTTTGAACATATTGGACGGCATAAAAGTCTCAAAATTCTGAATGAAAAAAAAAAAATTTGCAGGGGGACACGAAACAATTTCTGCGCAGTGAAACAAAGTGCAACTGCACTTTTGCAAGCGCGTCGTCGTTACACTGGTCACGTAGGAACCGAGCCACGCGCGGTACATGTGGCATCCTTAGCGTGCTCGCATTTATTTCAAAATGCATGCGACGATGCGAGAGCACCGGGATTGATCCCAGCCTACACATATATACGAGACAGGAAAAAAGCCGGGTAGACCAGAAAGAAGCGAGTCGGAGCGGCCGAAGGCTTTTTCCCGCCGATCGAACAGGACACTTTTTCGTCCGGTCTCCTCGCTCGTAATAACGCGGATCCTTTTGCTCCGAGGCCTCGAATTGAAAATACACGAGGCTCGGTAATAACCCACAGCGTCCGTGAAACCACGACGCGCAGTCTCGAAATTTTCCCACCTCTCGAAAAAATTTTCTCGTGAAATGGAAAGGAGGGGGACGAAAATTGCCGCTTGAGAAGCTCTTCAAAGCGGCGCGATCGCGAGGAATTTACATAGACTCGGCAAGATAATGGGCCCGATTCCCGTGCAAACAGCGCCTCGTAAAAATATTTGCTCAGGATAACGCGGGGAACTCATTATCAGGGTGGCTCAGCGACTCGGGAGCAACGGTTGCCCAGGTGCAAGTTTGAGAGTAAGGAGCAGAAAGAGGGAGATTGATTCGACATGCATAAATTAGAGAGGATAAGCCTTTATTCCGCGTTAAACTCGGCCGGGGGAATCGGAATTGGAATTGGGATGTGCGAAGAGGATCGCGCGAGAGAGCCCGAATGAGAAATGAAGAAGGAAAAGGAGAAGACGAACAGAAATTGATGACTGTAGGCAAAAGCCAGGGGTCTATAATAATTAATCTTCGAGCGTGTAGGTATAACCGTCTAGCGCCGTCCTTGTTTCTCAGCGCGCATCGCGAGGCATCTGCCCCTTGCGGAATATCATATCGGGCTCCTGTAATATCATAATTCTGCATACTTGGCTCGATTCGTTCGGCTCTTCCGCGTGTCACTTGATACCGTTTCATTTCGGGCCCGAGCCTTATCAATTACTTCTTCTTTTTTTTCGATACGAAAACGATCATTAACATTTTGCGAGCAATGAATCCAATGAATAAATTGTCAAGGATAATGTTTCTTTATCCGCAGAGAAATTTGATTAATACCTCGGGGCTACATTGTCAGTCGGCTCGTGAAATCTCTCGGGAATGAAAAAAATCCTAAGCGCTGAATAAATCGTTCTCTCGGTCGAAAATCTACGACAAATGCCTATCTCCGTGAAATCAGAGAGGATAGATTCCGCTGGCAATTTTTTTTCTCTTTCTCTTTCCCCCCTTTCTTTCGGGCTTTTTTCATCGGGCCAATGGACTGACGCCTACGGAGATCGCCGCGGCCACTCCGTATCGTATGTTACGGGATTATCGATAAGACGTTCGACGAGTGTCCGGAGCCAGCGAGCTGAAGAAATCGACGCACCGAGAGAGGCAAATGACTTTGTCTTAAGCCCGTCCCCGGGCCGAGGGCCAATTAATTATGCCCCGCGTTCGCGTCTCCGCGCATCGCCTCAATTATAATTTAATAGCGCGATTCGATACGGATTAAGGACCTCCGCATCCTAGGACATTTACAACTTCGATCCCGAAAAATAAGCCGATTCATCGAGGCTGTCGCAGGCCAAAGTTTTACAATGCCTCGACATTGCGCGACATTCTCATCGGCGTAAAACTGGTTTTCCCGCGTTTCCAGTCGGCAAAAATTATCGAATCAATAATTCATGGGAAAAAGTTGATTGAATATCGGTAACGAATTGCACAATTACATTCGTTTCTTTCCAATTAACATCGACGTGCATTAATTATTTTAATTCTTGTTTCGAAAAGAATCCACGTTTTAATGCAGTTCGTTTTTTCTTTAAATCTTTTAGAAGAAGGAGTAGATCGGAGGAAGAAGGTGGAGGAGTCGCGGAAGAGGAGCAGCCGAATTACAGAGCGCGCGAGCCAGAAGAGGACGAAGATTTGGGGCCCGAGGAGGCGCAGTCGTTGCAAAACGCCGCCGGAGTCCAGGCCCAGAACGAGACCGGCGACCCGGAAGTCCAGAAAAGGGTCGCGGCCGTGCAGGTGCAGGTGCAGGGTATGGAGGGCGACTGGCGAGCCTACTGCGAGCATCCGCTTACGGTCGCCACCGCTGCCATGCTCAATCTCCAGCAGCAGCATCCGGTGTCCACGGTCTCGAGCCATGGCGAGGATCCTGCCGCCTCCTACGTCTACGAGTATTATAAATTGCCCGAAAAGACCGGGGAGGTCAAACTGCCGCCCACTCATGAGCTCTGGCCCACGTGAGTAGCCCTCTCTTTCGTTTTTTCATCTTTCTTTTCAAGCCGCGCACCCTTTTCCCATACTTTTATTTTGGAGTACGAAATGAATGATGCTTGGGAAATCGGAGAACTTGGTTCTAAATAGCGCCAAACACGTGTATTTTTTTTTTCTACGGGATCGGAATTTCGGTAGTTTTGGACTTCCTGGTTCAGTATTTATTATTTAGAATCAAGACTGATTCGTAAAAATATCGCGATGTGGGAATAAAAAACAAACGTAGCCCACGGTTTTTCCTTAGTTCGCGCAATTACGAGCAAAGTTTATGATCGGTTATAATTTCACATTGTTTCGTTCATCGCCAAGTTATCGCGAAAGAATATAATGGAATAACTGCATAACAAAAGTTGCGCGTTTTTTTTTCCACGCGCATAGGTGTTTTAGTCGGGCGATTACGCGTGGGAATACACTACTTTGCATCGCGTTACACATTCGTTACAATAATAATGCACCCGAGTAGGTGTCCGCGGTCAATATACGAACGTTACACGCTTTCACACGAAATGAAAACGTCGCTGTTGATAAAAAAAACAACAAAGGCGATTGATAAGCCCGCCTCGGCATTTTTCTTGCTCGATTATTACGAAAATAATTGCGAAAACGCGCGATACAATTTTCTCTTCATTTAATATCGCGTTTTCGTGAGCTCGGAATAATCCGCGATTATTACAAAATTAATAATTATCGTTGCGAAAATAATTGCGAAATCGCGCGATCTATTTTTCGCGTCCCGAAAATCGTCGCTTTTAGCGAGCTCGGAATAATTTGCGGGAAAAGTATATCAGCGTTACGAAGATTGCAATTTAACACAAGAAACCTCCCGGCCTCACGGCGAGTGGCTGCGAAACTTTATACTCTTCTCCGGAGCATAATTCAGAAGTATGCGCTTGCGGTATAAATGCGGTGTCGAGGCGAGTCTGCATTGCTCACCCTTTGGAACCGCGAGTACGGGTATCGAGTGAAGCGCAATCGCTGTCGCTCGCTACGCTTCATAATGAGCGAAACTCGGGCCGGGAGACTGTAATCTATTATGTCTTCTACATATCCCGATGCAAGCAGCGCGGCTGCTGGAACGAAACGCGTCGATTTGTCGATTTCCCACTTGCTCCTTATTTAATGACGCAATTTTCTCCTTCCTGTTACGATCCACTTCAATCGCGATTCTTCTTTTTCCCATCTTCGATTTTAAATGAAAATAAATACTGTAAATAAAGCGCCTTTATTTCGCGATATTTCAAGAAAACTTGTAACGCCCATTTGATTTTTTAAAGCGCGATAATAAATTCCCGACGACGCGCGATGTAAAAAAAAACAGTAATGCGAAGAAAAAACGCATGCAAATGCGACGATGAAATATGTTTTTCGACGCTCGCGAAATTCAAACGTCTCCATCAAACATTCCTGTTTTTTGCCCCTCTCGCCCCTTCTCTCTTTTTTTCCCGCTCGCGATAATCGCGATCGAGCAAACGAGGCGCGTACTTTTGCCCGGCTTAAATACAGTTTACTTCGAGCGATGGCTGCGCGCCGCGTTCTAAAAAGCAAAGAGCAGTTATCGTATCACCCGACACAACAATAATGTCCTTTACGTGCTTTATAACTGGAGCTACGGCTGGGGCTATGCAAATTCGCGATTCAGAGCACGTAGATTTATGAGGAAATAATGTTTGTCTCGTTGTACGCGTGTCAAGGAAAATTGCGTCGAATGTAATCGAAAAGAAAAATAGACGGAAATAAACATCGTTCTTGGGGCAGTACTTCCAATCTTTATTTTTCAAGCGTTGGAACGCACGAGATTCGAAGGCCGATTTACGCGTATTTATATTTTCCACCGAGCATCTTCCGGTCCATTTGCTCGGTTTGCAAACTACCCTCGCTCACCTCCGGCCTCACCCCAAAACCTGAGGGGCCTTGGCATCCTTCTTCCACGCCGAGGGTAACCCTCTGGTCCCACTTTTGATTTATATCGGCCGCTTAGCATATTCCGTAATTTACTGTTGAGAATCCTCAACGTACGAATTTTTAAGGACGACGTCGAGAGCTAGAGAAAGGGAGCAAAAAAAATGACGCCGCCAGTAGCTTCTGTTACCGACACCAAACGTCCTCGTCGCCACGGGGAAAATATCGCGCGCTAATCTTCCCTCGCATCTGTTTTTCGATCTCTCCTCGCGCGCTCCTCTCTTTCCACGACGCGAGATAGCATCTCGACAATTTGTACGAGGCCGGATCGTTAAAACTCTCATCGGCTGAGAGGCGTACGTGTGCACCCGAGCGGGAACGCTGCGCCGCTTTAATCCAATTTCATTGTCGCCTGTCCCATCTCATTGCTCGGATTCCTCGGATGCCTATTCCCACATTTTTTCCCTCCACGCCTCTCTCGCCGGTGATTGATTTCCTCCAGACATGCAAATTCGAATGTTTCCACGTCGTTTTTATCCGTAGAAAACAAACCCGCGTCTTCCCGGAAGAAAGATTTCACTCTATTTTTCGGACGGCGTTGATAATTAACACGCGGAAGAAAGTGATCGTCAATCGAGCGTGCACGATTTCTGTACGTGCCAATTACGCTCTTTTTAGCGTTTATTTTTAAATCGTAATACATTGATTCTACGTTTATTAATTAAAAGGATAATAATTTATTCATTATTCTCTACCATTTGATGCCATCTCAGTTCATTTTTACGCGATATGATCAAAGTTGTCTAGTTGAAATGCGAAGATTGCGATAAAAATCAAATTTCCAGTAATGCCTTTTTTTTGGAAAAATAATAAAATGAGTTTATTCAACTTGAAAATCAGCTCCTCAGAAATTTTCCAAATTTGCCGTTTGAAACAGTTAAAAAATTGCTAGAAGAAATCGTTGATTATGGAGAAGCATTTGCAGGTAAAAATTGTGATACAATAATTATGGAGTTGAGGTGTTCTTCCGGGAAGCCACGGATTGTGTAACGATTTTCGTAATTTCGAGATAAGCGACTATTCGCGTCGATTTCATCGGTCGCGTATGGCAGAAATAAATAAAAATGCACGCGTATGTAATCAAAAAGCTTTTAGCTCAGCGTCCAACCGCGTATGAAATTATAATATCGTCTTTTATATTAATTATTGCCAGGTGCCGTGTCGCAACGAATTACTGCACTTTCAGAAATATTATTACCCATCTTTTTTCCGCGTGACCTTTCAGAGCGTATTCCTCGTTGCAGCAGGAGTCGAGACGGTAGTCGCGTACACGACTCGACAGTACGCGACAGTGCGAGAGAAATCCTTTGAAATTATGATACCTCGCAGTCCTTATTCTACGGTAAATTAATATTTTTACATTCGAAGCCTCTTAAATCATGTACCTTATATACAGCGCATCCAAGTTATTAAACTATTCTCAATGCTGCGTTGATTATTCATAATTCAAGTAACGTTTTATTTATAAACACCCGAGCGTGAAAACTGAACGGAATTCAATCGGTGTTTTAATTAAAAATAAAAATCATTCAAAGGCGAAAATAAAATGATTAAAGTTTTGGAACACTGTATATATAAATGCTAAACAACGTCGGGTATCTTTGAAATTGCGAAAGGCCAAACCATGCGCGTGCATAAATACTCATATGTGTTTCTGTCTAGACCGCTCGTAAAGAAGACGAAACGTCTTTACGATTCGAAATTTCGACGATCCCCACCAAACGCGCGACTCCTTGTACTTTCCTCAATCTGCGATGAATTTTATTATGCGCTAATCGACGCGCCTGTTTTCGAGCCGCGCTCGTGAAATAAATTTTTTCCCAACACTCGACGGCCCGAATCGAATGCACGAAATCATTCCCTTATTTTTTATCCTTTTTTTTCTTTTATTGCCGCGTGCGCTACGAATGGAGGTCGTAACGTACTCAATTTTATTGACGCGTCGAATCTAATGTGCCAAATTAAATTCCTCGTCCCAAGGACCACCTTTACCCAAGGCCTCGTCGAAGCGCGGAGAAACGTGGGGTAAAAGGAAGCGCCACGACGGTATCTCCGTCGCGAAATTCGCGACTCGACGAGCGTTCCATCATCGCGCGAAAAAGAAAGGGTAAAAAAATGTGAATTCCGGCATTCGCGACTTTGACGCTAATCCTCGGCGTCGTGGAACTCTCCTCGCGCGTTTTACCGTTACGAGGAATTTTTAAAAATCGAAACATATTGCAACGGGATCCAAGCTAAATCCACGAGAGGTGAAGGCACGTCACTTGATCTTCGAGAGAGGCTACGGCAGGGGACGGAAAACGACGACGGATAAAATGATAAAACTTTTGTTTTTATTGCGAAAATAAATAACGGCTGGAAACGCGAGAAAAACGAGTCCCCTTGGATGACTAAATAAAGAGCCGCGATCCATTCCGCGGAAATATCCTCTCGGACATCGTATGGACGTCCCGACATTGGCGTAAATATATTCGCCGAGCGCCTTGTCATTGCCCCGGGACTGCATGAGAAATGGCCAAATAAGTGTCGAGACAAATCATTGCCGCCAGAACCGTGTTTGAAGAAGAAAAGCCCACCGTCATTGTCAAGGGGAAAATTCGAAATATGTTAATATTTGAGCGCGCACGAAATTCATCTTCCGAAACCCTTGGGTTCACCTTGGAATTTTTTTCTTTTCCTTTTTTTTTCTCGAAAGATCGTGGCGTCGACAAAAATGAGAAAAGATTCAAAGTCAATCGAATCCTCTCGAGCGTTTCATCATGTAAAAGAGGTAGAGAAACTGGAAATGTTTATTCCGAGGCGAGAGGAAGCGAGAGATTAATATCGGTAATTAAATAAAATACTCCGGAGCTGACTGATTAGACGTCGCTTATTTTTTAACGATCGATAGGAGAGAGAGGGTAAAAAAGCTTATAAAAGCAACAGAAAAGCCCAATGATCGGGCTCGAGCATCTCCCGCTCGCGGTCTTTACCTGCAACGTCCGGTCAACGCACGCCGTCAAGGTAGCACTCGCTGCTCGTCGCGAATTTATACGTCGCGTCAGCCAATTAGTCGGGCTTACGGCTAGTTCTCAAGCGATGGCCATGAGTGAGTCATGAGAGGCGCAAATTAAGAACACGGCGACGAGAAAAGCCAAACACGCGGCAACGCTGGATCAGTTTTTGATCCTCCTTTTTTTTTATCGAATCGAAAGACATTTCTGTTCAGGAAAAAAATTTTTCAAAGATTTTGTTCTTTCTTTTCATTTTATCCCGTAAAGTTTCGAAAAAAAAAAATGCAAGCTAAAAATATCACAATTTCAATGATTCTCAAAGAACCAAAAATACATCGATAAATTAAAATCACCGCACACAGAAAATTGATATTTCGTATGATAAACGTGTTCGAATTCATAAAATCAATGAAAAAGTTCACTCCATTGAAAACCCGCGAAGCAAAAACCTAGAATTCCGTCGAATCGACGAAACTTTGATCCGAGTATTCGGAATCGTTATTTTTCAGCGAGTTGCGTAATATTTCATCGGTACCGTCAAATTAATTAGTGTCATAAAGTCGAGAGGCTGAACGGATACGTGTTCGCCTCAAAAATATACGCTCCGTTCAAAAGTGAGCCCTCGTCGTGTCCTGCAGCGTGGCAAAAAAGAGGCTTCGTAATTGCCTCCGCGGCGGAGACTTTAACGAAGGGACAAGACGCTCGCAGTTCCACGAGGACTGCAATCCTCCAAGTGAGGGTGCGAATCGACTCGTGTGTGCATGGATCAACCCACATTCAAGCCAAAAAAAAAAACCATCTTTTCATACCCGACAAAAATGCGCTTCATTTTGTCCTTTCTTTTCCTCGTGTGAAACGAATTTCGAGTTCACTCCGAATATTTAATCCGAGGAGAAAAAAGGCAGCGTTGAAATGGAGTACGAAACGAGCAAAAAGAACGTGGGGGGAGTGGAGCTGCAGCCATGTCGTATAAGCGGTGACGTTCGCGATGGCGGTGGTCAGCGACAGCCTACTCTCGTGGCCTCTGACCCCCCGAGGCCCCGAGCGTGTCACGTCGTAAAACGAAACGGGCCTGAAAAACCAGAAAGCCAAGGGCCGTCGCGCTTCTCCTTATGCTCGACACGTAACGCGCGCGTTCTCGTTCATTTAAATTTACGATTATAATATTATTACCGCCGCGACAACGGCATCCTCTTTCCGCCTCGTTCTTTTTTCGTTCCCGGTTACTTCGAGGGCGGGAGGGGTCACGAGCAAAAGTCACGAGTCTCGTTACGCACTCCCGACACACCGACAATGCGCGTCCGTCAACCCAAAGTACATACGTACGACTGAAATGCCTATTGTGCGCACGAATTCGTATGAATGTTAATGCTCGCGGTAAAAGCACGTGCTACAAGACACGACCGCTGATAATCTCGACTTTTCGAGAATTTATCGCGAACTATGAACATCGCTCCTCGTGAATTAGACGAGCTTTGTTCTTTTTGCGATTTCGCATTTTCAAAAAAGTCATTGAAACTGAATCTGCTTGTTTTCCAATTTTAGAGAAAAACAATATCTTTATGTTTAAAAATCTTTGCATAAAAAAAACAAAAGGATGTAAAACCTAGGGCACTTCCCTTGCTGTAATTTTTTATTAGTACATATTTTTTGCATTGATTTGAACCTGTGTCGCGTGATTTGATGAACATTAAACTGCAAGGAAACCGGAATTATCAGTCCTCGGGGCCGGAAATCGGTCGAAATAACCTGCGGTCATGACCTGCTCAAGAATAGAAGAAAAGGAAAGAAAAAAAGCGGCGAAACTAGAAATGCGGGACTCGCTCGACGTGAAACCACGGAGGCTTGACTTCTCTCATCCGGGTCGCTTTTTTCCCCGTCGTCGCGCGGCGTATATGACATATAAAATGCGTAACTGCTTTATCCCATTATACATATTTTATGCATATCCCGGCATCCAGTTTTCTAGATCGTCGTAATAATTTCATACGGTTATATGCTCCTATGAAAATAATACCGTTTTGTTTCATTGCCATTCGCGCATGTAAAACGAGCGAAACTGCGAAAAAAAGCTTTTGAGGAAACTCGAGAAGCGAAGGTTCACACGCAACGGAAGAAAAAAGAGCCTTCTTCGTCGTCAAAATTTCCAAACGTCGCGGATTTGCATTGCATTAGCGCGTACACTTGGCACTCGAGCCATCGGATCCATTTCATTTGAGCCAAAATTCATGGGGTTGTCATGGCGGGGCCATAGCCGCGGGTTATGACGCTCTCTCGAACTCGGTATCCCCCCGCTTCGACCCTAAGAAAGTGCAAACACCGTCGACCGGCGCGTATGCGCAAAAGACGAGACGAAAGAGATCAGGTATCAAGTGAAAAAAGGGCCATTGTATGGGAGCATCTGACCGTAGGGTTGGCACTACGGCGCGACACTCGCAGCCAGTGCGAAACGCAGAAGAACGAAGAGGCGAGATTCCGATGCGCGAGAGCCCAGAAAAGGACGCCGGATGAAAGGAACGGAAAGGAAAAAAGATCGCGCGCACCGAAAGCGTTGGCAGTTTATAAGGGTCTCCGCATTGTGGATACGTATTATCATGCTAAATATAACATGTTAACTACTTCACATAATGGGCTACGCAGTCTCTCGATCTTTGCGAGGCCTCGAAATTTCGAGCGATGGAAAATCAACTCTTCCAAACCGAGAGAACTCGAGAAAAGCACAGTCATCGGGAGGTGAAATCCCGCGTTTTCGTTCCTCGGAACGTTTTATTTTAATTTCTTTCGGGGGCAAAAACTTGAGCATTTTCTACGCTCGTCCGTTATGGAAATCCAGTGATTATTGGATCCAGATACGAATCTTTAAGGATCAATTTTTTATATTATCGCCTAATGAGACGGATACGTAACAAACCAGTTTTTTGAGAACCAGTTACTAAATGGCTTCGCTCCGGCTACCAGAAGAAACCCAACAATGTTTACCATCCGTTACGGCGTGACAGAAAATGCGACCTCATAAACACACAGAAGTCGAGCCACCTGTCATATCAACCTGATAAAGCGTTGAAAATATTATGCAATTACTCACCTGAGCAGCGGGGATAATAACAATAACCCTACTGCAAATTTTTCATTTATCTATCTACGGAATGCGCGCGTTTACTGCGCTTGGAACATAAAAAGTTGAGAAAGACTTCTGGAATTTTTCCTGGAAACTAGCACGCGGTTCGACATGCCTGCAGCCGAAATGGTCCAGCTATTTTTCATTGTTTGTCACGTGACCTTGCGACTTTCCCTCTCTTTGTTAGTACTACATTTTTTCTTCCGAAAACTGTGCTCTTATCGCGATCGGAAAATTAAATTGTGCATTTTCGGAAAAACAATTGTTGCGTCTTTTTAGTTGTATTTGTTGATAATGAAAAATGTTGAGGTTGAGGCTTAAATATTGTTCTGTATAAATAACTGAATATTTTCATAGAATCGTTTTATATAAAAATTAATTGTTACGATAAATAGAAAATAAATTTCATAGAGAAACGGAATTTTTCAGTCCCGATTGAACTTGATCCTTTCCAACATTTTATAATGACCTTTGAACTTTTTTAGACGTAATTATTTTACTTTTCAACTTGTATATCAATTTAATTTCCTGGAAATGTAGTAAAACATGAAGTAAAGTGTTGATTATTCACAAGACATAAAATCGATCATAATCCGATTTTTTGTAAACGTAATCAAATCGTTTCTCCGGAAGTCATAAACTTTCCAGTTTTCATAAAAAAGCTCTTAATCTCTTAAACACGAACTAAAGAGGCTTAAAAAAATTAACAAAATCGATTAAACTTCATTAATTAGATCGAGAGATTCAACGACCATGACCCTCCAATTAAAAATCATTTTACATGCGTTCTCATAAATTCGCTTCGATCAAAATTTCCCTACAAAATCGAATACTTTCGAATGATTCATCTTCATTCATCGCAACCCCAAAAAATACCTCAAACAAGCAATTATTTTCTAATCCACCGACTTTCGTTTCGAACTCTTTTCCCGGTTCAACCTCGAACTAATTTTCCGTCTCTCGGAGTCGAACTAAAAACATACCCTTTCCGATGTTAAGGGGTGTGATGGGCCAGAAGCTGCTGGTGCAGGAGGCGCCTGGATCAGGCTCGACGAATCGCATAGAATCCGAAGGAGCCGGTGGTGGGGAGCTGCACCACTTCCTCCATCAGTACAATCAACAATCCCATAGTCCGGGTCAAAATCTGCAAGGCGGTATTCCGCTTCCGCTGAGCCCGCAGTCGTTGCGTCACGACGGTTCCTCGAACGTCGGAATCGCCGGCGTCAAGAGGGAACCCGAGGACCTGAGTTCGTCCCGCGGCGGGAGCGGCGGTCAAGGCAACAAACGTCACAAGCAGAACCAGCCGGATAGTCCGACACCGCCGGGAATGTATCATCATCACCAGCACCAGTTGCAGGTAATTATGCCCAACCGCATTCCTCGCCTCTTCCGGTTTGTCGACTCGTTCGATTCCGGCAACAGAAAGAGGGAGAGGGAGTTGATTCAACGTGGATTCCCTGGCTTTCAGGTTCAACAGTACGGAAGTCCTTACGATCCTTACTCGAACTGCAGCCCCAGGTTACAATCGGGGTCGTATACGTCGAATTCTACGGGAAACAACGGCGGGACTCCGACGGGTCTTCACCAGGAAGCCACCGCGGTTTACGTGACGGGGGAGGCTTTACCGCCCCTTGCGTCTTCGACTTCGTCGCCGCTTTCGACGACGACTACGTCGTACACGAGGTACGAGGTCGTGCCGAGCTCTTACGCGACGACGCACGCGGTTCGCTCCTCGTCGAGTAGCAGTAAAGTCCTTACCGTCGATTTACCCAGTCCAGATTCCGGTATCGGCGCCGATGCTGTTACGCCCAGGCAAGATCATCACGCGCCCACGGCATTGCATCAGGTCAGTTCCATTTTTTGCTTTAAGGTGGATCGATACTTTAATGCAAGGGTGAATTAGAAAAAATATTTATAACGCAACGTCATTAATGACATTTAATATGCCAGTATAATTTATTTAACAACATCTTTTTATTCACGAATAAAAATAAGCCACTGAAAAAATTGTGCAAAAATGCTCGTAACGAACAATTGAAAATTTTGACAGTTTTTTAAAAGAAAAATGTTTATTTCTTAGCCAATTTGCATGTTCGATTATTTATATTGTTCACGGGACTATTTGCAACAACTTGACCGTGGCGTTTTGAAAAATATTCATTTGCCAAAAAGATACATGCATTTGTTTAAAGAATTGTTGACCTTCTTAC
>JABFQM010002405.1:0-15237 GCA_022816865.1 Zelostemma sp. ZL-2020 | reverse complement strand
TTGAGATCATCAAGTTAGTAGCACATTACCATGAAATTATCTGCAAAGAGTCATACGACAGTCTGATTTTGCGGACAATCTCATTGTAAAAGAGCCTTCCATTGTTGGAATTGGAGAGTTCTCGTGAAGCTCTGATTTCAATCCAATTATTACAGATTTTCCAAGTTCGCCAAAAACATTTTTATGATTATGCTTCTTGTCGGCACCTTTGTAATAATTATCATCGATGTATCAGCAATTTATGTTGTAAGATAAATGTATTCGCAGTAGCTTTGCACTCCGCTCTGTGGTGTTTTAGCACAAGTTTTTGTGATAACACGCGGTACTATAATTTGCTATCAGTACCTGATCGTACTTAATGAATTGCCAGATATTCGCGTCGTTCGATGAACCGAAACAGTTACTGAAACCTATAAGTATCTTTGGAATGACGACCACTGCCTTGTTTCTATATAATGCGGCTGGTCAGATAATTTTGAACTTTCATGAACACTTGCAAAATGCATGGTGAGCACTGATTAACGACCTTCTGTCTTAAATACGGCGAATTGCAAAATTTTCAGGGTTTACTTCACAGGCTATAAAGAAGTGAATCTTGGAGAAAAATACTCATATTTACATTGTTTTGTGGTCTTCCGAACGGAAAATCGCAGTTTCTATAACCACATCACTATGATATTCACAAAAATACTCTCAAAAACCAAATAAATCGTGAGCTTCATTCCAATTTCCCCAAAGTTACACTGTTCCGTGGTACATCTGGCCGCTGAAATTGGAAAAATCGGTTATCATGATGCAATGCGGATTTGGTATTCCTTTAGGATTTCGTACGCCTGGAGGTACGATGATAGGCATGGACAGTTTCCTGAAGGTGATGCAAATGATCGAGAATTTCTCTTGGATCGTACGAATTCGGATTGTGGAACGATTCGTATGTGCCAGGTTTTGGAATGCGCGTGAAGATAGAAAGTTGAAGATGTTACTTGTTTTCAGATAATTAGGGCGATCTTATCGTATGTAACAATCGTTTGGTCTCTACATGACATCTAATTTCGTCTGGTATTAAATACTTCCTAAGGGTTTCATCTAGTGAATTGGTCTTATTGAAGTGAAACATTTACTAATCTGCAATAATTGAGGTACGCTTGACTCAGAAAATAACGATAGAGTGAATGCTGGCTTGTATAAATTCCATTGGATTTACGCTGCTTCCACCGTTTCAATTCCCACCAAGTTTAATCCAAAAGTTGACATTTTTGTATCCAGATCAATGGCAATGTAGAAATTGTTCCTAATTAAACAGTGAAAGGAATATCCTCTCAAAGAACATAAGAATAGTGCATTTTTTAGTGGATTGCTTGAGAAACAAAATAATATAGCAAGGAAAGGTTCAATCAGACGGACAAGCAGAAATGTGGTTACTGAACATCCTAAAAAAACTACTCTTATATAACTAAGACTCGTGTAGATGATTCGTGTTAATAAAGTAGAGTGAATAGACATGTGTTTCTAAATTTATTGCTTTCTTTTAAACAGGCTTGCACCAGATTAGAAAACCATTCATTTTGTATTAATAAATCTGAAGGATGCAATGTTTTCGAAGTGAAAACTTCTATAGGCGTGGTAAGTCGGATGTAACGAAACGCTGTAATATAGTGAGACTGCAGTAAAAGTGAAACAGTCTAACGCAGAACGCTGTCAGGGGAAAAGAGTGGGGGAGTCTCAGCTCAGTCGCTTTACTTCGAACGCTAGCCCCCTACTCTGAGCTCGGTTTCTCGGTTTGCCTTCAGGCTGACTCGAACCTGGTCGAGCATAAAGCGGCGAGCGGGAGGGGCGGAAAACGAGTTTGACGGAGCGTTGAAGGCAAACCGAAAAACCGAGCTCAGAGTGGGGGGCCAGCGTTCGAAGCGACTTAAGCGACTGAGCTGAGCGTCCCCCACTACACTGTTTCACTGCAGTCTCACTATGTTTTACTTCCACAGCAGGCTCACTATGTTTCACTTTCACAGCAGAGTCACAATGTTACAGCGTTTCGTTACATCCAACTTACCGCGCCTAAAGAAGTTTTCACTTCAAAAACGTGCTAAACATGCTATTGTTACATAAAGTATCGCGTATGCACTACGGAAGCGAAGTCTTACAGCGTTCTGCGTTACACTGTTTCACTGCATTCTCACTATGTTTCACGCGTTTCGTTACATTGATGTTACCGCGCCTGAAGAAGTTTTCACTTCTAAAGGTATCTGCGTTTCTACTGCGGGCATGGAGGAGTACATTCCTTGTGTACGTGTGTCACGTCATGAAAAAACGTGCTAAACATGCTATTGTTACATAAAGTATCGCGTGTGCACTACGGAAGCGAAGTCTCACAATCCACGTGTGTATTCGTGGTACTCGTACCACCAACACACACGCGACTTCGGAAGACTGACTTTGGCCCCATAGCAGTACACGATATACTACTTCTAGACGGATTCGAAAATAACTCTCGGCCTTGGAGGAGTCGTGATCGTTCTGCTCTCAGTCGCATGTTCGGTTGGATTTTTCGGATACATCGGAGTCCCCGCAACCCTAATAGTCATGGAAGTCACCCCGTTCCTCGTTTTGGCCGTTGGAGTAGACAACATTTTCATCTTGGTTCAAACCCATCAACGCGAGGTCAAACGTCCGAACGAATCCACTCCGGAACACATAGGTCGAATCCTCGGCCAAGTTGGTCCCAGTATACTTCTCACTTCCGTCTCGGAAAGTTGCTGTTTCTTCCTAGGTACACATATTTTCTCGCAATAACGGAGAAGTGATGAGCACGAAAGACGATTCACGGTTTTTTACAATCTACAGGTACTTTATCGGACATGCCCGCTGCCAGAGCGTTCGCTTTGTACGCTGGAACGGCTCTTCTAATCGACTTTTTTCTCCAAATCACGTGTTTCGTTAGTTTGTTAGCTTTGGATACAGCTCGTCAAGAGGTAAAAGAAATATATTTCGTCACTTCAATTTCTGTTTTGCATTTTTTTTTACTATACTTTCAGCAAAATCGCTTGGACGTGTGCTGTTTCCTGCGCGGCGCGACAAAAGATCCAGATGTAGAAGCAGTCGCGCCCGGCTTTCTGTACAATATTTTTAAAAACGCCTATATTCCACTGTTGATGAAGAAGTACGTTCGACCGGTCGTCTCAATTTTCTTCTTAGGCTGGTTGTGCACTAGCATCGCAGTGGTCCCGCACATTGAAATTGGCTTGGATCAAGAACTCTCCATGCTCGACGATAGTTTCGTTTTGAAGTACTTCAAAGTATGTTCATTGATTGGAAAAGGAATTTCGCGTGATAACGTTGCAATCTCACGGTATTTGTACCCTTACAGTTCTTGAAAGAATATTTGTCGATGGGGCCGCCGATGTATTTCGTTCTTAAAGAAGGCATCGATTTCTCCAACACGGATCAGCAGAGTTTGATTTGCGGTGGTCAATTCTGTGAAGAAGATTCACTGTTGAACCAAATTTATGCTGCATCTCAAAGTCCTGATGTGTGAGTTCTGAAGACTAATGAAACAAGAGTTTTCACGGCGTAATGTAACGAAATTCGTTGTTTATAGCACGTACATGGCAAAGCAAAGCTCATCATGGTTAGATGACTATTTTGACTGGTCAGCAATCGAAGCTTGCTGCAAATTGACCGAGAATGGTACTTTTTGTCCCAACGATGCATCTGGTAATTATATTTATCTTGAACTCCAGCTCATACAGAATGATAAAACATTTCCTTCGTTCCCAGGATGCAAAGAATGCAATATTCCCATGAACAGCAAGAGCCGACCCGACTCGGCACATTTCAACAAGTACTTGTCATTTTTCTTACAAGACAACCCCACACCCGATTGCGCAAAAGGCGGTCACGCCGCGTACTCGCATGCTGTAAACGTCAGAGATGAACAGACGAATCAGTCTTTAGCCGTAGTTTCTCATTTCATGTCTTATCATTCGACGTTAAAAACTTCGGCGGACTATTACGAAGCGTTAAGAGCGGCGCGGGTCATTTCGGGCAACATCACGACCATGCTCAACAACAACTTGAATAGATTAGGCGTGAAGAAGACGGTCGAAGTTTTCCCTTACAGCATTTTTTACGTCTTCTACGAACAGTATTTGACCATGTGGCGGGACACGCTCGAAAGCATCGGTATTTCACTGCTGGCCATATTCTTAGTGACCTTTGTGTTGATGGGTTTCGATATCATCTCGTCCGTTATCGTGCTGGTTACAATCACGATGATCTTGGTGAACATCGGGGGATTGATGTACTGGTGGGGAATCACGCTCAATGCGATTTCTCTCGTCAATCTCGTCATGGTAAATATAATGATGACATATGTGTGAAAAGGAGGTATGGAATGGTTGATTTGATTCCCAATAGGCTGCTGGTATTTCCGTCGAATTCTGCAGTCATCTTGTTCATGCGTTTGCTATCTCGATGAAGGAAACCAGAATGGAGCGAGTGGTGGAGGCTTTGACAAACATGGGTAGTTCTATTTTTAGCGGGATCACTCTGACGAAATTTGGTGGGATTGTGGTTCTTGGTTTTGCTAGTACTCAAATCTTCAAAGTAAGTTTTTTTGTAGCCTTCATAACCCCAACAACACACGATCGTCTACAAGACCTCCAAATCACGTTATCATGAAAATGCGGCAACATCATGAAGATGTTGCAATACTGCGATGTCACATCTTGAAGTCATCTTAAAGATGTCCAGAAGGCCGCTCATTGAGGTGACCGTAGCGTCTGCGGGATGATAGCAAATGCTATCTTCAAGACATTATCCAACGTTTCGTAGAGCATCGACGTCTGAAGTGAGGTTATGGAATCAAACGCCGACGCAACAAATCGTTGCGTAACATCTTGGAGACAGCTTTTGCTGACATCTCGCAGACGTTACGGTCGCTCAAATTAGCGGTTATTTAAACGTCTCCAAGATTACTCGAAGATGTAACCTCGCAGTATCGCAACATCTTCAAGATGTTGGCGCGTCTTCATGATGGCGCGATTCAGAGGTCTTGTGGATGATCATGCGTTGTTTGGGAAGGTGTTCGAGGAAGTATTCTTCATTTGATTGTTGTTAATTTTTGCAGGTATTCTACTTCAGGATGTATTTAGGAATTGTATTGTTCGGTGCTGCTCATGGACTGATATTTCTACCAGTCCTGCTCAGTTACATAGGTAAGAAAACAAATGAAACTGTATAAAAGTTCTGAATGCGGAGTTTTGTTTGTTCTTTTTCCGAAAAGTTCAGCAAATATTATTGTTGTTTGTTGAGATCGCGCTGTGACGTATTTAAATAATGATGAACAATTAGTGATTGAGGTTAAAAAGGGGAAACGATCGTTTTTTAGGCGCCCCCAGGAATCGAAATAGGCTGTTTAATTACAGAAAAGACATAATGCAAAACAACAGGGAGAGCGAGCATGAAGTCACTCCGAGCCAATGTTTGAGCACACTCGATAATTAAATTCTGGCCACGAATATGAAAAGATAGAAGAAAAACCCCTCATGATGCGAGGTCCTATAACTTCTCATCTACATTCCTGTATCTTTTAATGCTCAGCCCTTCGGTTTTCCCACTTTTTGTTTCTGAACTCACGTGACGTCAATATGAGCAAGCTGAAATACTTATTTCAGCGCTGAAATACTGATAATAACAATAAAAATTTAAATAATTAAATGACCAAATTGTTCATTTTCATTCATGGAACAATATAAACCTACAAATCGCAATTAATCAACAGAAATGAAACTGTTTTTACATCGAATGTTATCCATGATCCATACGTAAAAATACGCGACCCTCATGTAAACCCCAGGGATCCTGGGTCGACCTCATCCGACACTATAAGGAACAATGCCAACTTGTTGATCTTCGATCACGAGCGGTCCACCGGAATCGCCGTGGCACGAATCTTTTCCGCCGTCCATCACGCCCACGCAAACGCGATATTCCAAAACTCGAATCATACCCGAACCATCGTAGGCGGAACTACGAAATTCCCTGCCCACCATGGGTACACTGACCGTCATAAGCGACGTATTACCCGCTCCATGTTTATCCCAAAACCCATAACCGGTAACATTGCTCATTTTCCCGACCGGTACTTCCGGTTTTAAAACCGGAACTTACTAAATCAATACCATATGTTCGCGCAACAAATTTTACGATGGTGGCATTCGATTTCGCAGTGTTCAAAAAAGTGTTATACGATTGATGTCTTTTTAAATTTTTCAGCTATGGCTGGAAAATTTGTATGCAAGGTGTGCGTATCTGTTGCGAAGAAACACGTAAAAATTCAAGATGTGACGTAAAATAAAATCATTACTTTTTCGAATTATATTCTCGGAAAAACACAATTGAATTATACAATGTTTGCTGGTACAATGTCATGCGAACGCGAGTATTTTTTACATCATCTGATATCGAAAAACGTGGATAATAATTTTTTAATAACAGCATCTCCAAATGTACTATGTGTTATCGTGAATATCAACTTTCCAAAAGTTGTATATCCGCATGACCTTAGTAATTATTTCGATAATAGCAATCTGGTCCACCGCTACTATGTGTAGAAAAGATGACTTTCGCTTTCTTTTCTGTTTAAATAACGCGCTGATGAAAGAGAAGAAGCGTAGAAAATGATCTCGAAAAGCATGCCAACTTGTGTATTTTTTCTTATTTGGCGAGCCAACGTAAAGAGAGGGGAAAAGAATAAGTAGGGCGTTCTCGGTCTTTCAGAAGCAAGATTCATTTTTTTTATCTAACGGAGGCACGTTTTTCGCGCTTTACCGTGCCTGTGAAGCCAGGGCAAAATAGTCGTTTGTCGACTGGCGTGAGTAATATGTGGAAAAGTCACGGGTGGAGGGTAGGGATGCGGGAGATTTCACTTTTCTCGAGTTTACTGCCGAGTTTAGGCAGTAGTAATGAAGAGAGCTGTCCATTACTACTGTGTAAGCAAGCAAGTTATGACAGGCGATAGTGGCGCTTTGTGAGCCGAATGTTTTAAGAACGAGACTCGGACTTCGACGAATGACATTGCGAGCTACGGCAGCAGTGGCGACAGCCAACGGCCAATCACAAGTCGTACAGGGCAAATTTGCGGCGGCTAAAGCCGCCGAATTAATAGGCGCATGGTTGCGCCAAGTCGTCAAACGACCGTTTTGCCCTTGCTTCACAGGCGGAGTAAAGCGCGTAAAACGTTACCTCCGTTAGATAAAATATCGTGTGCATCGCGGGAGGTAGACCTTTGCTCGGTTCGTGCGATGTTTACAGCTCTCGCAGGCTCGCGCTTCGCGCGAGCCTACTGCTCGAGCTGCAAACATCGCTCTCACCGAGCAAAGGTCTGCCTACCTCCCTCGATGCACAATATACTATTGATCTATGAATTACACAACAAGTAAAAAAACGCAAGGACCAGGGGCTATTTGTGGACAGTTTCATGAAATAGCAGTCGGTCCTCTCTTAAAATGCACGAGATCAAAAGTGTAATACGTAATTCAAGCGTGATAGCCCGTGCTGCTAGACCAACAAATAGTGATGACAAAGATAGCAAGAGCAAGCAAATATTCGCGAAGGAGAACATCAGAGACGAGATTCGTATAAAGAGAAAGAACGTAAGCAAACGACTCGAGGAAAATAGAGTACACGATTTTGTGATTTTTCCGCAATATGAAAAAACGGATGGCATTCCACTTTTAATAAAGTTTACCGCTTCTCAATTAGCGTTACTTCAACTACATGGACTTGAGGGATCCGAATTGTATGATTTCGGAAATAATCAGATAAATCATATATTTGGCGAGGAAGTTGATTCGATGCCAGATGGCTACAATAAAGGACTAAGAGTTACATCTCTTTATGTTGAATTGATAGATAGTACTCTTGAAGCTTTGTCCGGGTGTTTCAAAAGTAGCGTTCTTCATAATTTGATTAAAACATATACTAGAGTGCTAGGTATGGCGTCAATCACAGATCAGCGTCTTATTTCATGTCCGATTCATGGCGTCGATAATCATAGAAGGATGACGAAGAGACTACAGTGTTCATGTGCAATGATCAAATTATTATGGGTGATAACTCAGCAAAATAGTATCGGTGAAATCACGGATGTACCGTTATTTATCTCTCATTATGAGATGTTGTATTCGTTTGTGATCATTATTGGCACGGCCAATTTCTATACTACAGAGAGAAAATTGTGTGAAATGAAACCAAAGTCTTATGACGTTGGGACAGCATGCAAGCATATGGCAAATGTTCTTGTGTATGCCGGTTAGGAGAAGACGAGGGCAGCTATTTTGAAAGCAACAATTTGTATGACAAAACGGCCGAGTAAAGGGACGTGTTCAACTGGTGGTGAACAGATCCAGAAAAATTCTTCAGAGATCAGACGAAGACTACAAATGAACATGAATTACACAACAAGACAAGATTTTTCTCCGCGTGCGAAGTCGTCTGTTCAGTAAAAAAAAGCACCAAAAATGCCACGAGCCGAAGTCACAGTGGTGAGCTCCGATGGGCATTGCCATACTGAAACTCTCCTCCGATGTCCTTAATAAATGCTCCGTCTACGCCACGGAAAAAAGTTCTCTATACGATGCCACCGATTGCGCGAAAAAAATTGTACGCCCCGGACACGCTACTTACAGTTCATCACCAAAGACTGCTCGCCCCAAATGATCGGGGATTTTAGCTCAACCGCGGCCTCAATACTCGATCAAAGAAAAGATGGAGAAATTACGAATCAAATTGTTTTATAAATTAGTATGGTAGTATAGTAGTTAGAGTAGCTCTTTGGTCGTTCAAGCGAAGGGAGAGGGAATCACTCTTACTCATTCGATGATTAGGAAGTTAAGCGCAATTTCTATAACTTCTATGTACTCGGATGATATGGCTAAGATCAAAGTGTAGTGGCGCGCGATCTCTTCAAGATACGAAAAAATCTGCTCGCCGACAAGTATCGCCACTTCATCGGGCTAGATCCGGGCGCGAAATTTGTGATGGGTGGCGTAGCGATAAGCGAGTATACGGATCGTCGACTAATTATAATCTCGGGCAAGCAAGCATAATTTCGATCGGCAAGCAAGCAAGCTTCAATACCAGCATTATGCCAGCAGGCGACTTCAGGGTCATAGGTGCCGATGGGCACATGACCCTGCAATATACGACGCAAGAGACCAGTCCCGAGACCCTGGCGTCATACATGCGGGCAGCTGCAAGAATAGTCGATGCCGAAATAGAACTTCGGATAGCAAGAGCAAAAAATGTCCCTATTAATGAGGAACCAGCGTCCAACTTTATCAGCGAGAGGCAAGCAAGCAAGCTTCAATACCGGCATTATGCCAGCAGGCGACTTGCGGAGTTGACTGGCTGAATAGAAAAGAAAGAAGCCGGGCAGGCCTGGATGTGAAAAATGATTATGTCGCGCTTTGCTTATATACGCTTTCATCACATTTCACATTTCACTTTTATTATAAATTTTTCATTCATTTCATATTCAATTATTACCTCAAATTGGACCTAGAAGAATCTTAACAGATCCTCGGTACATCGAGCAAATGCTCACACTCTTACAGATCAAACCTGATCCGTATCTCATCAAAACGATTTCAGCGTGTCTGTTTGATACAGAGTCAGGAAAAAATCTATATCGTGTGTTACTCCCGTATGTGAAAGCATCTGCAGTAGCAAGTAAACCATCTGTGGCTGCTCCAACCAAGAGGACAATTATTTCTAATCCTCTAAAACATGTACTTGACAAGTACACATCACGTAGATGAAGTTTGTAGTCACCTTTGACTCTATCCCAGTAGTAGTATAAGAAAACAGCAAATATTTTAGATGTCATTTTTTTAGAACTGTCCAAGGGAATAATTACGACAAAAAGGAGGAATTACAATGGCTTATACATTAGGTTCAGCTGAACAAGATCAAGAAATTATAAATTTATTCTCTACTGCTGAAACAATCAGAAGCGCTCAGCAGTTAGACGAAAAGGATGGTTAGACGGACGCCAAAATTGCAGAATGGGGGTCAAAATTGAAAGTGAAAACATTAACCATGGAAGGATTGAAATTGGTAATGCTCGATTATTTGAAAGTTATTCAATTAAATCAGGACACAACATTTCCGATGTATAATCTGATCTCTAGTCTGATCACTCACATCCCCTGTCGATATAAACAAGAATTCATGTTTAAGGCCTATATTCATCATGAAGAAGGTAGTTCCCTCGAATACACCAGCACCTTAGCTGAAAGACTGACTTCCGAAAATGATGAGGATCAACATCTCAATCTGGAAGAAGCTCAAGATGACCAAGAAACAGAGGGAAATTTAGCTTCTGTAGATAATGAGACAGTAATGTCATCTCTTTTAATTGCCACATACGAAGGAGGATTTAATGAGTGGGCTCTTGGAGTCTTAGAGGGTGAAAACACTGATCATAAATGGGATCTTCTCCGGATATCGAGTTTTCATGCTTTGATCTCACTACGATCGAGTGTCAAAACAGTAGAGTCCGTTCATACCTATTATGAGAAAAAATTTGATCTAATGGTGCATCAGATCTTTCAAAAACTATCTTATTCCGGAGCACCCAGAGCTCCCTCTATGTTCAGTTCAAGATTGCTCAGCAAATACATGGACAAGTCAGGAGAATTGTGCAAGGACAATTTTATAAGAATCTTAGATGTATTCAGACAAACCACGAAGACAACAGATTAAGCTGAAGTACATTCCCTCTTGCAAGCTGGGGTTTTGACACACACCCAGAGCAATGGAATGGGGGTTGTTGCGCTGATCACCAAACGTTCCGGTAGGCTTCCCGAAAGAAAAACAAAGTAAGGACAAAGATGGTGCAGTGATAGCTTTCAGTTCAATGGGGATCAACAATAGCTTGAAGCACCACTGCACTGGAGCAGGTTGGAGATTACCAGTTAGATCCGCATTGGTCACTCTTCTAATTAATAGTTGTCAGTCATTATTGCGATTGCAATTATCGCATCGCAAGCCATAGGCCGAGATGATCGCTTCTCGGCCTATGGCTAAGATCAAATGGTAGTATAAATCACTAGGACAGATCCCCAATTGTTATTCTTAACTCAACTTTCACGTTTGTTCTAAATTGTTTTTCCCAGAAGAAACTTTCTAAGAGAACTTTTTCCACAATTATCTTTCAAAGATATCCAAGGTGCAGAAAGCCACTAATTAAGGGTTACATAAATAATCAAAGTTGAATTTAACCTTCAAAATCATTTTTGTTTCAACAAGGCTTGATTTCAATTGTCAAAGATAATCATGAAGTTAAGTGAAAGCATTCTAGCGCTGCTAGTAATCTTTTCTTTCATGAGTGGTTCTGTTGTCACTTGGGTTGCATATGATTGCCTGCACAATGAAGCAGGTTTCACAGAAATAAGCTTCAATGGTCCTAATCACTGTGTTGAAAAAAAGGATGAACTCATTAATAAGACAGAAGATATAACACTACTCATGAGATCAGATTCTTATATTTTAAAAGCATACCAGTGCAAAGTTTCCATAACAAGGATCATTTACAGGTGTACTTATGATAACGACATTCAAGCAGTTGAAGGAGGCTTGCTTTCTTTCGAAGTCAAATTGAGTTTGGATGAATGTCATAAGGTTCATTTTGACAAGAAGTTCATAATGCCTATCACCAGTGAAGAAAAAACCATTAAACTAAACCAGACTAGTTGGTTTTTATCTTCATTAGGCGAAATCAATACAAATGGGTACTGCAAAGGTGTTGAGTATAAATATGGCGGTTACCATTATGAAGATGTTGTTGTGCAAGTGTCTGCCGAGGTTGTCACTTCCTCCTTTGAAATAAGAGCTCAGATCAACAATGACTTTGTAACTTTACCTGACAAGTCAACATGTACACATCGCAGAGGATGGTGCATGAACATTCTATACGGGCAAGTGTTCTGGAATCTGGAGGATTCTGAACCTTGTAAAAAGAAGGAATATGTCAAGCTATTTTCAGGAAGTGCACAGAGGATTCAACAGAAGAATTCTGACAGTAGACCTATTTACACAGCCTTAGTAAGAGAACAGAAATTTTCACTAATGGTGAAGGAAAACACAAAGGTTTGTGGTTTCTCTGCACTTCAAACAGAGCACCCAAAATTAGTGATTCTGAAGGGATTGGACTCATATGACAAATTTACTCCAATAGTGGATTCAGGTGCAAACTTTGATATCTTTGTTTATTCAAACTCAAAGTTTGTTCAATTGGAAAGGCATATTGGTTCACAGCTTGACTCATTGTATAAGAATCTAGAAATTAAGAGATGTTATTCGGACTACAAATTAATGCAGTCTCAGCTCGCAATAGCGACCTTAAACCCAGATGAATTTGCCTACATGTATATGGAAGGCCCAGGATATACTGCTTCTATTCACGGAGAGAAACTCATGATTATAAAATGCCAGGCAGTCAATGTGTCTCTGAGGGCAACGGAATCAGATTATAAAGAAATTCCTGTGAATTACAACAACAAACCTTACTTCATGACAGTCAAACATCACATTTCAAGAGAATTCGGAAATGAAGTTAATTCAACAATTACTCCTCTTCCAAGTTTTGAATTGGGAGGTGCATGGTTTGAAGTACATTCTGGACACTTAATTGAGAAGCCAAACCCAATATTACTCAATCCAAATGAAAAAGAACAATGGATCTATAAGAAATTTGTTGATTTAATGAATGAAGGCATTGTCACTGGTGATCAGCTTGACACCATCAAGAGAAGAACTGAGTTTAATCCTTCACAAGAACAACTTATGAATCAGATAACAGGTGTTATGTCTGGGTCTTTAAAACCCACAAATGGAGGAGTACACATAAGAGGTTTTTTTGAAGATTCAGACATTATAAGTTTTATATTTGGAAAGTGGTCATTTTTTGGATTATTTTTTGAAAAACTTGGAACCTTTTCATCAATTGTGATAGGCATGTGGATAACGTGGAAAATTCTAGAAGGTATTATTAGTATATTTTGTAACTGCATTCATGTTCTTGATGTTCAAGGATCTCCTTTTAAATACTTGATGGTCCTTTCAGATTCATTGACAAACCTTGTTGCACATCGAAATCATAAGAAAAGGACAGGCAATCTTATAATGAATGAGGACATTGAAATGGGGTTAAAGCAAGACAATAAGGAACATTTTAAACAAAGATTTCTGGATGTTGGAAACAACAAGTTTTATGAAATGTGCATTTTAAGACTGGACGATTCTTTCATGGAAGGTAATAACCTATACTCAATGGATTCAAGTTCAAGATTTAATAAGGTTCATGAAAACCTTTACAAAGTCAAAAGTGAATTGTGTGAATGTGATTTATCAAAAGGTGAATTAAGGGAGGTTTAAACATTCTTTAGATTCACCTCAATCTTAGATTCCCAATTTAATCTTAAGCAAAAATCAATAGTTTAAATTAAACATGAATTTCTTTACCTGTTAGGCTTCTTAACTAGTTGTAACTTTTTATTCCTTATGGGATTTCGATTACTAGGTTGTCACTCAAAGGGTTCAATAATGTGATTAGAATTTAATGACAATGGGGGAGACATAAATTAGCTTTTTTTTTTTTCTTTCTCCGCGTGCGAAGTTGTGTCAGGTGTGTTCATTCCGGCCGTCAACTTACGTCCATAAACCAGCTGCTGTACGCAACTAAGAAAATTCAACAGTTCGCCGCCTGCACCATCAACGGTCTCTTTTTCCTGTGCACGGAATTCACAATGGGAGAACCGCTGTATCGCCAGCTTGTTCCTTCCAGAGGATCAATCTCTGGCAAATCGTTGCTAACATAGTATTAAAAACAAATTGCAGTAATGCGTTAATACCAACAATTTCTTCAGAGTTTTACTCTGGACACCCTGAGAAGTGTCATGTTTAAACAAACGGTATGGAACCCCAAAACACCGATCTTGAATCCAAAATTAATTCATCTAAAAATGTAAACCTAAAGATTGCATGCGTCGGTTCATCTTGCATTGCGGAAGTTCGAAGAATGTAAGTAAAATACAGCATATTACTTATTTTCGCTCAAGTATTCAAGAAAGTTCATATAGGAAGGTTTATATATTCTTGTTGAAATTAATGTTGAATCCAATTATTCAACCTCATACTGAAGAGGTTTTTAATGGACTTCCAGTTAACTGTCATTTGAGTCGTTTCATGACCATGACAAAATGAATAAGAACATGGAATAAAAAAATTGCCATAAACTCAGTGAGAATCAGGGAATCGGTGCAAGGGCATCTGCATTCAATATGTTATCCCACAGAGTCAAGGCTGTTAAATGTGAACAAATTTAAATTTGTTTTCAGGGAGAAAATGCAGAAAAACATGACCAGGGGATGGAGCATGCCCGATGCTTCCAACAAGCGATGTCCTGAGACAGGCTAAGAAGGAATTCATCGACGAGAAATTAAATAGGAGATCACGATAAATAATGATGCTACGTAATATATTGTGGAAACATAAAATATATGTTTCAAATGTTAAGAGCATTAGCATCGGATAATGCAATAATTACTGATACCGATATCAAAGTTGTGGACTCATTACCGCAAGAACAAGTTGCACAGTTTGTAACCAACGTGGTTTTTAAATCACTCGAAGGTATAAATTACCAAAGTTTCTTTCATGCTAAAGAGTGTGATATTCTGATAAATTTCATGTAAAAAGAAATATAAGGGAAGTGCGAAAGCACGTTAATAAAATTCAAACGTTCTTCATTGACATTGTTAATCATAATCGTATGAATTTAATAAAGGGTAGGTTTCTGAGGTAACGTATATATCTGGTTCTGTTTTTTGGTCGGGTGCTTATCACGCAGCTGTTCAGCAGGACTCATTTTCAGCGTCTATATGACAAATTCTTAACTTGCAAATTGGCTTCCAGTCTTAACACTTGTTCGGAAGTGCAGTAAATAGTTCTATAAATCAATGGAACTATTTGCTAAAAATCAAATACCAAATGAGCTAAAGGGGGCCGAAGAATGCATGTCGACACGTAGTATTAAAAACGAATTGCAATAATGCGTTAATACCAACAATTTCTTCAGAGTTTTACTCTGGACACCCTGAGAAGTGTCATGTTGAAACAAAGGGTATGAAACCCTGAAACACCGATCTTAAATCCAAAATCAAATCATCTAAAAAA
>JABFQM010002404.1:0-15241 GCA_022816865.1 Zelostemma sp. ZL-2020 | reverse complement strand
CATTTTCTGCTGCACTTCGATGCTGTTCGCCAGCATTTGGATCGTGGTTTCCATTCTTTTACCCGGCGGCAATGTGCCCCAATTTCTAATCGTTATCCCGCTGGAACAAAAGTCTTCGTTACCGAAAGCACAAAATTCTTTTGTGCGATGAATTCGTATTTACCAGATGTTAACTTCGTCTCCGGGAATGCATTTATCCACCAAATCGTCCAGCAGAATTATTTGAATGCCAGTCAAGTAATTCTCGTTCGTATCTGAAGGACTCTTGCGGTTCAAATCTCATTATTAGCGAGCACTCCATTTCTTCGTGGAAGAGAATGAAAAAATTTTATTATACCTGTACCCTGATTTCCTGATAATCCGAGCAATCTTCTTCGTGCAGAACGTCATCGATCGGGGTGAGTTTTGCTGATTTGCAAGCCTCGCATTCTTTAGTCTCTGGAAATGAAAGCGTTTCCCATTGGATCTTGAAAAAGAAATGTTCGTGATAGAAATTTAAGTTCAATCTGCGATTCGATGGAAAAAGCGGGGTACTTTGACGATGGTGTCGTGCTGGCATTTTCGGCAGTGGAAGCGCGTCGTGACTTTGACTGCGGTGGGTTGAGACATGCGAACGATGACTCCCTTTATCGAAACCAATTCCCCGATTTCCCCTGTGCCAATGGGGTTCATGACGTCGATGATTCGGGTCCGGATCTGTTTTTTATTGGAAATAAGAAATTGATATTCTGTGAATTGAACGTCGAATGATGCATTTGTGTCGTCGAATTTTATTGCGAGATCAATACTTTCAATTACCCTTTTTTTCACCGTTTGGCCTGGCTCAGCTAATCGTTCTTGAGCCGTTACTGCATCATTATCGCATAGAGGAAGGTAATGCCTCGGCAATCGTAAAATTTTACGTCCATTTTCTATCTCGGCATCGAACAAGTCTACAAAACTAAAAATTGCATATTTTTAAAGATTGCCGACTTGTGGAAATCTTTATTCTACATTAAACTTCAAAAAAAATTGTTCCTTAACAAGGATAATCGACGGAGATTTGAAATTTGGCGCCAAAATGCCGACAAAATTAGAAATACTTTTCGTAAGTTTTTTTCAAGAAGAAGGAAATTTATAGTTTAAAAAATATGTTGTCACAAGGAAAATATGATAATAGAATTAAGAAATAACTTACTTTATGTAAATAGGGTACAGGGCATGTTCATCGGGAGAATTTAATATTTCTTTGAGTGCCGATGTATGATTGTTTATGAAATATTCGGTCCACATTATTAATTACAGTGGTAAACAAAGAAGAAATGTTCAATTGTCTTTACGTTTGTTTATAAGCTTTTTTGAGATAATGTTTGGTTATGTTTTTGGGACTATAGGACATTTAATCTACGATACTGGCGCCATCTAGAAAGGGAGGAAATCCCCGTGAGCGTTTAAATCATGAGTCGGAAGAAATTTGCAATTTCGGGCTGAAGTAATTTGTTCAACGAACACTTCCATGCAAAGTTATTTCTATAATGGAGCTTTTTAACATATTTATTAGGTTTTTTATCATTTCGAATTAAAAATGAGACATTCTCGCATAATTAGATTTTAATTACACAGCTCCTAGAGTTGGTATTCGGTATTTGAATTATTTATTCGGATAATTTGAACGAATGAAGGGAATTCGGTGGACAAAGAGATTTCGGTTTCGAGTACGAAGCACACAGAATTTTGTGGTTTCCCTAGCTTATTATCTCTAGCCCAGGGTGGCTAGAGATAATTATTTTCGATGTTTAATTCCATTCTCGTTTCAAACAATTGTAAAATACGGACAAACTTTTACGAACTTCTCAAAAGATCTATTAAATCTTTTCATAAAAGCAAAGACCTAATATGGCCCATACAAAAATGTGATATTTTCGAAAAACATCGATGTAATAAATTGTTGAATAAGTGAACCTTAATTATTTTTGCACTGAAAAAATAGGATTAAACCCTTATCGAAAGACCGAACAAACAAATAAACTAAAAGCATTAAATTATCTTGTTAATCAATACAAGCTGTTTCTATGCTTGATTTTAAAACAAGATGAAACAATAAACATTCCCGATCTTTTGTTTCCTTTGAATCGTTATAACAAATGGAAACGAAATGAATTCTCTTTATCTTTCCCATTGCGTTTGTATAATAAAAACGAATTTTTTTCACACGTAAAAAAAGAAATCTTTTCATGTTGATTCAATTACACCGGGTTTCACGCTCGATTGCTTGTCAATACAATGTGTTATGGACGAGCGAACCATTAATTAAGTTTTTCATGTCTACTTCGCCCCGAGTCTGTTTTTTGGTGCACTTTAATCGTACTTTTATGACATCGCTATGAAAAGATGCAAAAAAAGCAGTTGATAAATGAACGGTTTTCGCGACGTTAAACTTTTTAAAATAAATGATCAAGTTGTTCTGTTTATTACAGTGAAATAATTCGTGAAATGATCGATAACTCTAATCGTTATCATGAACGAAGGATAACGTGTAAAATTGTGAGTAAAATTGTAATTTTAATCACCAAAATTCGCGTTCCCTCAAGAATATTTTATGCGATAATGTCGGTCCGTAGAAAAATACATTAAAATCTCGTAAATCTTACTGCTCCGTAAAATGTGCTGTGCACCACGTGCAGGATTAATATCTGCGAGTTAATAAAACCCGCCGCTGGTTTTCCGAGCAGAAAAACGTTCAATTACAAAAGAAGCAGAAAAATTCTCACTTCTTAGTGTATTTATAATAACAATGGTAAGAATATTCAACCCCAGCACGCGTATCACCTTCACAATTTCCCATCTCTTTTTTCCAGAAACGTTGAATAGCATTTATGATCGCATTGAAAACTAGGTGAACCCAAGCAAGAGTTTTGAATGGCAAAATACTACTCTCTTGGATTATTATTCCGACTCTTCAAGCGAATGAAACTGCCGTGGAAAAGTATATAATATTCTTTAATTTTTTTAATCTTCGTCACTCGCGCTCTGAAAATGCGAGACATTTTTTCCGCGCAAAAATGCATAACGAATTAAATTTTTTAATTGTGACATTGCAGCGGCGTACAACGCGTTTCATGCAGAATGGAAACTAAGAGGACCATGAGTTAATGAGTTCATGATTATATTCTTGATCTTAGAATAACAGATAGAAATGAAACGCCAAGTGAAAAACTGACGAAAATACCATTAATATTAATGCAACGCTCCATATTCAAAAGTGTTTGGCTTCCCTCTAGCGAATCCTGACATTGGAATACAATTCATAAAAAACAAATACTCTTTCTCCTCCATTTTAAAACCTTATAAAGTTCGAAATAACCATTTAATTGTCTTCATTTCTTCCACTCCAAAAGAACTTGATGAATGACTTCCCCGTGCAACGCGATTAATCAATCAATTAAATCGCGGTTTTCTTATTAAAATCAAAGCGAACTTTTGGAAAGCTTCGGAGAGGTTTTGATGGAGCATTTGTTACGGCGAACAATGCACCTGACTCCAGTACAATAAAGCGAACCGTGAACACAAATATGAGATCGTTAAAAAGATCTGCATCATTGGATAATGGTAGGATGTATCATTGCATTCGGTCGCATCACAAGCCCTCTTTAAACCAATTGACGTCAGACCGTAAAATTACTTATCATTTAAGCACCATTAGTATTTCTTTGGGGCAGTAAAAAATGGAAAAATTAATTTCGTTCGGCCCTTCCCCGTCCCCCTCCCAAAAACTTGACCCTGATATGGTTTTAAACTAGTATTGTAAACGGATTCCAGGCGATCGATACTTTTAATCGCGGCTGGAGATTCCCGTGAATGAAAATGAATGACTCGGTACGTGATATTTTTGCAGACACGCAGGCGGGTACTTATTTGTAACAACACACCACGGATTTCATTACTCGTACCGGATGCGCTATGCCGGTCCTAGCATATCCTGCGTTAAAACTGCCTGTGGCCAAGGCATATAACATTATATATCACGAATCCTTCTTCACGAAAGACGGCTTCGACTTCCTGTTCTTTTCTCTTGTCATTCAGGAATATCGCCTTACACCGTGCAACCGACTTTGGCGAAATTTAATGATTGCCGGGAGCTCGCTAAAACCCGTTTCACGAGGAAAAAATTAATTAATCTCCCCCTTGTCCACGCTTTTTACGTTCAATCTCAAACGAGTTGCGAAGCTTTTTATTTCATTACACGAGTAACATTAACGCAAGCCAACTTTCCGCGCTTCGTGAAATAATAAATGTGTTTTGCCGTAGTTCGAGTGCGCGGCGCCGGTCGATTTCAATCCGGCTTGACCAACCAATCAGGTGTAATTTCCTTTGCGAGATTGACATCGCCATTCATTTTCAGCTTTCCCTTTTTTTCAATTAGCGGACGATGATTTTCTCGTTCCAGGTAATATGCGAGCGTCGGCGAAGAATTAAACGAAGAATAGTAAAGGAGGAATGGAGTAAAGAGGGCCGAAAGATTTACGTCATTGTCACATTCGACGTTATTTGTTCTTGATTCCGGAGACTTTTCTTTTTTTTTCTACGACAGTAAAAGTTTCGTTTTGAATTGAATCTGTTTTAGAATTCTTCAAATTTTATCAGATTTGAAAAGTAGGTTGAGTAGATCGTGTCTGATTAAACCTAATTGTTGTTCACCTGATTCTTGTTGATTTTATCTGATTTTACTTGATCATTTCTGACCATACCAGGTCAGATTCGAGTTTAACTCATTCGGTAAATCTGTAACAGTTAAATATAGTTCAAACAAACGTAGATAGATTCAAACGGATCCAAGTTTCATTATCAATATTTGTCTCAGCTCCAATCATACGTTGCAAATTTCAAATAAGCCGTTTAAAAAGGTCAACATTGTATGAACAAAATTTTTTCATACGCAACTTATTGCTTTCTAGATTTGTAATGTTTCTCAAAAAGAATTCTCTAATAATCAATAGATTTGTTTCATTGCAAATTCTTGAAATTTTCGAAGCTACGGAATTCGCGATTCCGTAAAATGATGGTCAATTAACAATATTGACTTTTCAAGTGTTTCTTAATGTGAGAACTCATGTAAATTTTCGATTACTGAATGCATGTTAACCTTTGAACGAATTAAAAATGTTTTACTGTCGAAATTCAACTCTCATGACATCAAATCAGCCCGAGAATTAGATAAATTAATCAAGATACTATCGAATCCGAACAAATCTATATGTTTTGCCTGTTGTGCGAAGAAAAGCTATTGAAGACGTTATATTTAGATGGAGCACCCTTCTGTAAACACATTTGAGATGTGAGGTTCCACGCAGTACCTCATAACGGCGAGGGCGGGATGCTTTGACGAGATTGCACCGGCATATAGCGGGTTTATAACATGTGGGCGGTTCATGTAATCATACGTGTGTGTATTCAAATATGTTAGGTTTATGTTGTATTGCAGTGTGTAAAGCACGTGAGTTTATTGTTAGAGGGGCTTCCGTAGAAGACCACGACGCTGGGAATGGACAAGCCACAAGGATTCAGTGCAGTCCTCGCGCTACACTCGATCCCACGTGTTTTAATTTCGAAGCGCTTTGTGTTGGCACGTTCCGGGAGTGATGAACAGTTGATCGAACACAATTAGTTACTCGAGGGTAGATACTGATTTTCGGATCGAACTCGACTGTGAAATACGCAGCTCATCTTCGTAAATTACAAAGGAAATTAAATCATTTATAAAGTGTATGGAGTGGTCAATAAGTAATAAATGAATCGTCAATCACGCTTAATTGATTACATTACAATTGTGAAAAAATATTTACGTGATGGAATTCCGAAAGCATTATTTCGCAAGTGTTTCATAAAATAGAAACCGTTTGAGCAATTACAATTCCTGGTATTCACGACAGAAGCTAGTGGCAAATATTCAATTATTTGAAGTAGCTAATGAAAATTGTACCTACATAGATTGACGGATGCTTTTTGGCGTGAATTACAAACGCGAAACTACAAAGCTTCGTTATTGCTGCAGACAGCAAGTGAATCATTGCATCGACGGAACACAATCTAGAGTGTAATAACCGGCAAAAGAGACAGGGTATTTTATTTCACATGCAGCTCTATTGTCGAAAAAAATAAAATTTTGTGAACTTAAGCTACTTTGTTTTTAATTGCAACAGAAACTGAAAAACAAGGATTTTTAGTTATTGTTTCATTTTGACGAGCCGTCGGTTTCTGCTCGTATCTTCGTTTTATATTTTAGGCAGTTTCGGAATTCTACTAAATTTAACACCGCCTAGTAAAGCGTTGTCGCATTGTGAGAACTTCCTTAAACCCAGCAAGGCGCTTACGACGACGAGTTTGTTGCGAATCATCTCATTGTCTAAAATTACCGTACTTCAAACGCAACTTACACTTTTAGGGGACATGTTTGTAACGCTCATTTCACACAGCGCGCGCAAGCGAACGCACGAAAACATAAATACTTTGTCAAAACATCTTTTGCTTCGGAATATGTGTAATTTTGCGTGCTAAAACACTTTTCGTTAAAGTGAAAACAATTTTACAAACGCTTCACCCCAAAATTAATTTGGTAAAAACTTTAATTCTGTCGCTTTCCCGAGAAATGGCTCATCTCTATTTTTACAAAGCAGAAATATAACCGTTTCTGATAATAAACAGTTTATTTTTTCCACAATTTGAAGGTTGCAAAAATATGTATTTTGCAAAAATGTAATAGGTTGAAATCTTTGTTGTTAAAAAGTTGTCAAATAAGTGAGTTTGATTGAGAGTGTAAATTCGATTTAAAAGTCATGAAATTTCGATAAAAAATTATTTGAGAAGTATAATAATTTTTAAAAACCGTCGCAATGATATTCCAGATTTCAGATAACTAAACCAACGCATTCTCGTATTTCCGAGTATTGGTAAATTTCAATTAAATTCTGCTTTGATCTCAAGATTCACCTCTATTTCGTTCATCGCACTACTGCATGTATTTTTATTCATTCGATTTTCTGCGAAATTGTTGGTATTCGCTTTTCACTTTGATAGCTTTCTCTTAGTGACGATAAAAGTCCTCCTAAAACAAGCAATGAAAAAAGCTCATAAAGCTCATACACTGAAAAAGTTCAATATCAATTGATGACTTTTTATTTCTTAGTTTTTTTTTTAAGTGAGTAATTTTGAACATGCGTCAACAATGCTGCGATTCCTCCTGGAACACTTTAACCGAGTGACATAAATGAGTGATGTGGGTGAAGAAGTGCAGAGGAACGTTGCAGGAGCCAGGAAGTGCGATGTGTAGAATCGTAAAGGGAACAACTTAGCAACATTATTAAACTTTTTGGGCTGCAATCTAAGTGTAACGTCCGCGTTTATGTGTCCGGAACGAAAACTATGCGGTACAAGACATGATGAAGTGCGCTGGTCTACGAAGCGAAGACAATCTGGAGCCTAGCCAAAAAAGACGTCAGAAGTTCAGAGTTCCATTTCTTCTAATGATTATTTGTACAGCATTCCCTAATTTCTCTTTATCAGGTCAGTATTTTTTCAGGGAACATTTCGTTCATGTAATTCTATTCAAACGGGGATGGTTTATGTTGCTAACAAGAAGAAGATTCGTATTTACGCTGACTTACTTTTTGAATTTAGCGAACTAAAATTAAAATAATTTCGTTTCCCGATTTATTTGCAACATTGTTCAAATGTTTAATGTTAATCAACGTTTAGGTTTTCTTCTTATTCAAGAAGCAAAATGTCCTGTCGCTTTATTTTAGTTTGGAAGAAACAAATCAAGAGCCAGATATTTACGCTTGAGGTAATTCAATTTAACCAATTAACCAACGTTGTGGCAGAATCTTAATTTATGTTTATAGAATGATTCACGACGTTTCCCGTAATGAGCCGGTCTTTCTTCGCCCGTTTGCTCATTTTCTTTAGAAAATCATTCCGGAAATTCTTCATTTCTATTTTAAATTGCGAGGGTAAAATAAAGTTGGAAAAAGTTAAAACAAAGAAAAATTAACGGCCAAGTGATTTCCGCGAGTCAAAAACTTCCTGCCACAATGCAAAGTGGTTTTTAAGACTGATAAATAGAGAAATTTGCATTTAATGATGTACGAAGAATAAGTTGAAATGTGTCGATTTCATTTGTTTTATTAAAGATGAAAGAGTTCTTGCGAGAGAAAACTTTTTTGGATACATTATAGATGTGTAAATGCAATTACAATCGTTGTTATGCATGACGCAATTAAGACTATTAACGTGGCAATAATACTAAAGTCTCAAAATTGGTTGATGCACATTACGCTTACCACGTTTAACTACTTTTCAAGAACACACAGTAAAGGTATAATGTAGGCCGTGACTACAACTACTTGAGATAATTCCAAGTGTCAAGAAACTTGGTTCAAGTTGTGGTTAAAACCCAGCGTCGCACAATTTAGAGCTCGCTGAGGGAATTGATTTAGCGCGCGTATTTTTTGGACTCGGAAAACTTTCGAACGCATAAAACGCGTTGGGCGTAAAAAACGCGAAAATGTAATCGTTATTTTTAAACGGTGAAAATTATGCGCGGGGTGGTTTGGAATGACGATTGCAATCACCGAATGACGGGAGTTTTACACTCTATTAATACGCCCAGACGATCAAGGGGGAAAGATATATGATTGTTCCCGTAGACTCCGAAAACAAGAAGCTAATTTAAGAGAGGATTTTTCATTACTCATTGATTAATGGCTTGACAAACTTGATCGCGATAACTTTGCTTCGAAACGTTCCACGTTAAAAGACTTATTATTCCAAGATCTTGTAACCATGAGTAAGGAAATATTTGTGGGAAACTTATTGAATGTAGTACATTCCATCTGTACTTTATGAGCTTCATCAAGAAAATATATGGCTCTCTCTCGCCTCATCGTTACAAAGTTTGCCTTCACCGTATTGAAGAGAAGGTAAAGCGAGCCGAGCAGAATATGGTTATGGGTGGTTAGACCACGAATCATTTGGATCCTTTGGACCGTAAGATTGATGGTCAGTTTTCTTCATATTAATCTACCCGATAATTTTCTCGCTTCGCATTAGATGTACAAAGTTTTAGATTTATATCGAGTTCGAGTTGAAATTGATTAGCTGGACAATATTGACGTTGAAAATGTTCGTCATTCATGAAACTCGTAACTTTCATCATTAATTATCTGAAAATTATGATATTTTGTTTATACATGCATCTATATGTCACGACGCTATGCAAGCCTATGGATCAGCTTCAACACATGTGGTTTACCTCGTGAAATTAGTTCACAAGTATTGCTTTCAAAATATCGCTGTTCTCTTAATTTTCTAATTGATTTTTTATTACTAAACATGTTTTCGTAGTTTAAATTTCCAATTCCTGTCAAAGCAAACAAATTCCTTTAGAATGAAGTTCACAGAAGAGAATCGTATTCAGGAGGCAATCTTTTTGAAGAAAATAGCTGAAAGGGTAGACACAGCTGTATTGTGCTCGTATTATTTGTAGTGCACGACTGCAACGAGAGTAGCCAGAAATAAAGAACCGATCTTTACGACTAAATAAATCCAATCACGAAATGCCAAATGTATCAACGAACGAAATAGTATCTTTAAAAGTTGCTAATAGAGTTCCGCCTTTTTGATTTGGGATTACCGATCGAAGAATTTATTTTTACAGCTCCCGAGAAAATCCGCAGGATGAACACCAAAGAAGTTCAGGATATGAGGCAGAACTTGAATGAAGAACTGCCAGATTTTCTTCAAACGGCTTCAAATATATCTGCCTTCGAAGGGCAAACTGTGTATTTACCATGTAGAATAAGGAACTTGAGAGATTATGTGGTAAGTAAGATGAAATAACATTATTAAAACGGAAACTTTTCTTTGCCTTTGAAGAATCGTTTTCCCTCCATAAATTGGCAAATAGGAAAGTACTCGAATGGTAATTGAAGCGGAAAAGCATTACTTTCTTTACGAGATTAATCCAACTTTATACTCAAATAAAGATACAAATTGTTTTATTGCAAACGCGAATCTCTTCAAGAAAAAGGAATTCCGTTACAAGCAGAAGTTCGTTTTCCATCCCTCGACAGACCGTAGTTATTTCCGCTTAATTAAACGTCGAAATACATAAAGGTAGAAATGATTGAAGTCCTGGAAAAATATTAATTTCTCTCCAGCTGAAATTAATTATTTCCCTTCAAAATACGAAAAGCCGCATCAGAAACTTTGCGCGTCAAAAAGTTTGGGACATGCTGTAATTTCAGAAATTTGTATTGGAAGGTAAAATTGCTTAGTACAGCGAAAACTGTATGAAATTTTAGTTTCAAAGTATGTCGCAACTGTCAACCATTTTGAAGAATACATTTTTTTGGCACTTTGATGCAGTTGAAGCGTTTGCATTTACGGACTGGAAAATATGCTTTACCCATTCGCGGGGCATTCTCGGCAGCAACAATCTACTGCTGAGTTACAAACGATGACGTGGTATTATTCCATTATTTATCGCGCGAATTAACCGGGCGTTATGGCATTTTTCCGATTCCGCGGGATTAAGTTACCAGTATGGAGCTGAATTAAAACGCTAATAACGAGTGTTGATATTTATTGGCCGGCTTTACGAGATGGAACTTGAAACCAACCAATCCTCGAACATAATTTCACTGTGTGCCTGAAGGATAAGTTTAAGCCGATTCTGCCTATGCAAATGCGCTTGGAATTCTCTTGAAACAGAATTTTTCCAACGAAATTTCTGGGTAAAAAATTGTATCAGTTTCTCAATTCATAGAATCATTGTTTATTAAGTCGAACAAATTATCGTTTAGTTTCAATGTTGCGAACTAACTAAATTTACTTGGTGCATTTTCGTCTATGAAATTGCGTTCGTTCTTTGATAAATCGGGACAATGTCGCGTGTTATGAAAGCGGAGCTGACAAACTCATCCTCGGTTGTCATAGCACAGAAATACTCGCTACATCGGTGAAAATACAATTCTATATTTTGTTGTACGTAAATCGCAGCGTGATCGTGAAGTCGCTCAATAATATACGAAACTGATTACACCGCTAAACATTTTCGCGTGTTCACGTGAAAACTTATTTCGTCACACGATGTGAAAAACAAAATTGTTTTGGAATCGAATCTTGAATCACAATGCATAACGCAATCTAAAAATTAATATCCGAGCTTTGCAGGGGACATTGTTAAATTTGACATGGCAATCTAAAGTTTCGAACGCATTATTTTCTAGAGAAAAGAATAATCCATTATTCGGTAATTGAGAGGAAAATTCTTATAAAAATACCTAATAACATCGCGTCGCTTAATTGCTTTTTACAGTTGTCATTATTTTTAAAGCAGTTCACAAAATTTACCCATCGCCTTTGCACGTTTCATGCTTCAGCAACGATTCAACCCACCCCAAACTTTCCTCGTTCCTCGACTGCGAAACTTTCTTTTGCAGCAGGCTAGGATTCTGACTACTAAACTCAATAGCTCCTTTGCCAGTAACTCACGCTGGTTTTATAACATTATTTTCTCTGGAACTTCTTGATTACTTATATCAGAATGTAACTTCAAGGATTAAAACAACTTTCGACTCGTGTTGAAAAGATTTTGTATTGAAAGAATGTTCTCTTTATCATAAAATGCATACGCAGTTTCTTTTGAAACGTGTCCGGGAAAGTTTTCTTCTCGTGTTCTTCTGATTCCAGACCCTCCGACAAATTCTGAAAAATTCAGTGATTCCGGGGGAACTTTTAATCCGGGAAAAGTTGACGCAATTTCTCAAACGCGCTTATCTCATCGGGAGATTTAATTGGGATAAAAAGTAGGGCTATTTTGTACCTCGGCCCTTAACGTCTCGGGCAACTTGTCCATCAAAAAAAAGTAGAATTATCGAAGCGGCTTTATCCCTTTATCCCCGAAGAATCATGGACAGTCGTATTCTCAGGATTTTCTCAAACCCATTCCAGTCACGTTCGCATGACTTTTCGTATTATTTTATCGCAACAGGCCAGTTGTGTTTTCATCTCATCGTTTTACCCTGCAATTCGTTTCAATTTTAGCCTTACATATCGTATTTTTCATTCTTAGAAGCGCGTTACAAAGATAAGCGTTCGCGCGAAATATTTATAATTTCTTCTTCAACAATCGAGTTGTATTTCGTTGCAAAATGAGAACGGCAAATAAAAACAGTCGAAACTTTTGAGTCTCTCTTTTTCTCTTCTTTTCTTACTGCCTTAATTGTGCAATTTACGTCTTGTGGTTTTCCCGGAACATCGAACTGGCAAGAAGAAGTCAAAGTTCATCCCTGTGTACGTAGTAAATATGTAGAAACACGCGAAATTTTGTCAGACACGAGAGATTTCATCCGGGGTAAAGCCGGGATGGCTATGTGTACATACATCATTTTCTCCAATAGCTTCTAAAATGTTGGCACCACCTTGTACAAAACTCATCAAGTTTCAGATCAGAGGAGAAAAGGTTCTTACAACTACATGCTTTTTATTTCCTTTAAGTTCAAGTTTTATGTTCTTGCACGTTCCTTGCGGAGCCACACAATTTATGGGTTTATGAGGTCTTACTTTGGCCTTGCGATAAGGGGAATGTAGAAAACTGTAGTTTGCACAAGGTCGCAATCAGATTCTCGAATTGAAGGTGCAAAAAAGATGAGATATACTCGAAGATTTAAACTTCCCCCGTAATTTTTATCCCGCATAATCGTGCCGTAAAATATTAATAACGCGCATTGTGAATTTCAATGAGACGCGCATTCGGGAAATAATAATTAAAGAGCATTTACGAAAATGGAAAAATGTCCCAAAACTCGAGTAAGTAACTTACTGACTCAAATTGATTGTGAGTGCAATGTATGTCGCTCGAAAATAAACGAAGTTATAAAAGAAGGTACCGCGCTCCGAATAAAAAGCGGGCGAAAGCCGTGAGGAGGTTTAAAAGAGATCGAATCAAATTTCAGTCGAAATTCGGTCAGCGTATGTTTTTTCTCGAAACGTAAGCGCAGTAGCGATTGATGCCGGTAAAAAATCATACGCGCGTCATGCGTTCGATGAATTAAAAAAATTGCAACATTTCATCCTTCGGGTTTTTCAGAGAATGATTGAAAGCGTGAACACTGCATGCGAGTTTTGCCACTTATATTTTTAAGGTATCGAAATTCCCGTGTTTACTTCTCGACTGCGGCATTTCTTTTGACACGATGTCTGTTAAAAAAGTATCAACTTCACTCCGCTCTGTCGAATATCCCCGTCACTTCTCATACTCATTTCTCTACTTTTCCCATTTTTCCTCACCTTTCCGTTCCCGGCCTCAAAGCCATTTCTATTTTGAATTTCTATTATGCACGTACCTACCGCTGGCGTCCGACCAAATTTCATGCCACCATATACTGTGACATATACTGTCTCACGTGTACGCTGTCTTGCCACGCTACGTTTTGCGCGATGTGTTTTGAGAATGTGCAAAGAGCCGGTTCGAGTTAATCATGCATTTAGTTTGAGAGTATAGTACGAGCCGAACTCGAACCAATGCTACGCTCGAACTGCTGGAATTCGAAGTTTAAATTTTTTTTAGCTTTTTGCACCAAATTATAACCATAGAAAATCCTTGCTGGAAAGCATGTTTGAAATACATCACACTCCAATTACTGCGTTCTCATTAAAACGTAATATTTCTTTTCATTCTACATTTCTTAGTATTCGTACTACGCAATAAAAAAAAGTATCATTACGCTCGTAATTTTAATCATGAAAAAAAACTAACTTATAAGTCATAGATGTGTTACTTCCAGTGCCAAATTTACGTTATCCAGTACATATTACATGTTAGTAATGCCTTTTTGAACGTTCAAAGCGTTTATGTTTCTTGCAGTAAAGCATTGGAAAATAAAATGAGGATCATTAGACTGTAAAACTCGAGTCGCTGTGTATGCAGTATGCTCCGGGTAATGTGCCATAACTCCGTTCCATAATGATTTTGCCATTTGTCGTAAAACGTTCTTTTACTCTTCGAGTTCAATATTAGTGACACACGAACAGCACTTGGATTCCGATTACATAAATCACAGACATATTCAACTATTGAACGATCTTCTTGACAGCGACTTCAAAGGAAGGAATTTTAATTGCACGCGTTTATTCCAAAAGAATTCGATAGCGTTGAAAAGACGGCACAATGGATTCGTTTATCAAAAACAGTATTTCATTTCCTCTAATAAATTTCCTGGGTAAACATTTCAGGGAGTTGCCATCGCTCTGTGGGCTACAAAATTACAGGGAAAAATGATCATCTCAAAGTAATTCCTTTAATTACACGAAGAGTTTGAGGAAATTCAATGTTGCCGAAATGAGCAACTACGATCTTGAAGAGCTTGAACTAAATTTCAAAATTCCAACAAAAAATATCGTTACTTTCTTTTTAATCGGGCAGCGCGAAAATGTAAAGGACTTAGAAATCACTGCACATAAAATTGAAATTATCAAAATATCTCATGCTTTTTAGGTTTCTTGGATGAGGTCTTCCGATCTCTCTATTCTTACTTTTGGCGACATCGCATTTAGTACAGATGCAAGATTCTCACTCCAGCACTCTTCGGAAAGCGAAGCGTGGACTCTCAAGTTGAATGGCGCTAAGAAATCTGATTCAGGGAGATACGAATGCCAAATTAATACAGAACCCAAAATAATGTATGCCGTTCAACTCTCCGTTCGAGGTAAATTCCAATTAAACTTGAGCTTTACTTCGGAACTTCTGTAGCGAAATAATTCTTTTCAAGTTCACTATATTGTTCCAGATTTCAACAAACTGGATGGTTACGATGAATCTTACTCTCAACTAACTCGTACTAGTAAGTACGAAAGTTTTTTTTACGTTCGATTAAGAAGGCATTATACTTTTGTTTAAGTCGGATTTACTTGATAAATTTTGCTTTGAATAAAGATTATTTAGAAATAAAATCTCTTACAAATCGACTCTGAATGGTATGGAGAGTTTCTGAAAAGCGAAAATTACGTTGATAATTTAATTGAAGTTTCTGCAACAGAACTTGGAGTTCTGGAAACAGAAACACGAAACAGACAAAATTTCATAAATAATTGTAGGAATTGAATAGAATCCAAGAAGTTAATAAAATGCAATGTTGAGATTTTTAATAATTGCAGCTTTCATCACCTCATCAAATATTTTTGAAGGGGATAAAAATTTTTTGTG
>JABFQM010002403.1:0-15241 GCA_022816865.1 Zelostemma sp. ZL-2020 | reverse complement strand
TCTACCGGGCGAAATGTAAATAATGGCACATGAGATCGCGATACGGTGCAATTAGGGAATGATTTACCTTAAGGGAATTCCGCAATGGTGCGTCTGCTTCCACGAATCGGAACGGGAGGATGAAAAATTGTCCGAAGAAGAGACGGAGGAAGCGCGCTTGTGTTGCTTTTGTTGTATTTCGGCAATTTGATAAGCGTAATGGTCGTTGTATATGTGATGGTGGTGGTGGTGGTGATGGTGGCGGTGGTGATGGCGCTGGCTTTGTTCTTTCGCGCAAGGCCAAAGGAACCTGGCGGGCCAGCAGCGATCGTTGTATCGCTGGCCATTATCGAGGAGCCTCGAGTTACAGGTGCACGGCTGTTGATTTTCCCTCGACGACCTGTCCACCAAGCTATTCGTATTCGCCGGCGTATGTCTATTACTAAAGTTTGAACTATGCCGGCATCGGCCGATCCCCCTCGTCACTCTCGACTCCTCGATGGCTTTGCAAATGAGTACGCAGTCTTTTTTAAATTGTTTCGTCAGAATGGCGTATAGGAATGGATTGCAACACGAGTTCAATGGCAGTATAAATACGGCGAATACTTTGGCTTGTTCCAAGGAGATGAGCTGCAATCCAAATATGGCGGTCAACGATAAGAACGCGATGGGCGACCAGCACAAGAAATCGGTGAAAACCAAAAGCGCCATTCTCTTGGCTATCCGAGAATCATTCGAGTTCCAGGCCTGCGAGCCCCGTATCGCGCAATACATCTTCAGGTAGCAGCCCATTAAAATGAGAAAGGCCACCCCGTTGATCAGCATCAAGAATACGACGTAGCTCAGCGAAGCCGTGCCGTTCGTCTCGAATGGCAGGCAAATGGCGAATTTTCGATAGTCGGAAACACCGAGCAACGGCAAGACGGCCATCGAGACGGAAAATAGCCAGCCGAGCGTCATTATGTAACCCGCGTGCTTCAATGACAATCGCTTATTCAGATGCATCGCGTGCGTGATCGCGTAATTTCTCTCCAACGTGATCACGGCCAACGTGTAAACGCTCAATTCCGAGCTGAGGACGCCTAGGAAACCCGCTAGTTGACATCCTATCGACATCTGCCAAGGTATCGCGTACATGCGAAATTCCCCCAAAGTCGCCGCGTCAACGACCGCCAATAGCCCTGTAATTTTCAATCATATATAGCCAATCGGCTGAAAATGATTCTCTAATTGTATAGAGCGCGCGTACCTAGGTATATTCCCATGAAAAAATCCGCGGCCGCCAAGTTGCATACTAAAAATCTTGGTACGTCCATTTTGCTTCTCGAAAATATAAGAACGAATACCACGGTGCCATTGCCAAGCATCGAAAGTAAAAAGACGACCCAGACTCCGCAGCGCAAGGTCCACCAGTCGAATAAATCCTGGCACGGCAAAAAAGGTCCTATAAAACGATATCGATTAATTTATTAGAAATTAGAAGAAAAAAAAAAAAAATAGCTCTCGTCGTCGTAATTATTACCTGGCCGTGGCAAACAATGTATGCTTTGTTGCGACGTTACGACGCGAGAAGCGGAAGTTTGCGCGGGGATCATCGTACTACGACCGTCTTGCTCTTCAAAGTATTCGTCGGCGTACGAAGGCAAATTTCCCGGATAAGCAAACTCTGAACCAAAGTTATTCCAAAGATCGGTTATCTGTGAACCGAATTTGTTGCTCAAGTTATCTGGAAGCAATCATCATACAACATTTTATATATTTTTCAAGAACTTGATTCGATTGATAAGCGGGGGGGCGGTGTGGCGCGGCGATGAAAAACGTAAGAATTCGAGAGTACAAGTATAGTGCTGTGTGTGCACTCACGCAATTGTGGCCAAATATCCGTAAAGCTGGAATTCCACAAGCTCATGTCAAACTCGTTGTCCGTGGGAAAGAGCACGGCTTCTTGAACTGTACTCCTGCCGATATCTTGGACTTGGATCGACAAAAATGAACAACAGTGGTAGGCGTAAGACAAATACATCGTTTTCACTCGTGGAAACATCTCGGCCGATGGGAATTCTCGAAGAGCCGGATTATTGAACGTCTTCAAGTGTAACAATCCCGAGAGGCCTTTTATCGGCAGTGTAGGAAAAATGTTGTTACCCAGATTTCTGCAACAATTTCATGCTTTTTTCTATGCTTGAGCGGGTCGCGTGAAAAGTCTACTTACAAGTCTTCCAAATTCCGTAATTCTTCGAATGCATCGGGATGTATGTATTCGATGGAATTACTTTCCAACTCTCTTTTAGATCAAAAAAAACAATTATAAAAGTTTAATTATTGTCAACGAGATGAAATGTTTCTCGTACTTACAACACTTGGAGTTTAAACAAGCCGGAAAATGCATTGTGCGGTATCATTCGTAAATCATTTTCCGACAAAAGGAGATCGTGCAAGGTAATGAGATTTTGAAAGGGTCGCCCTGATAGAGTCGAAATTTTATTATTCGTTAAATCTCTGAAAGGAAAGAAAGACGACATCGCGTAAAAGTATAGTGGCAACAAATGTTGAAAAATCGCTCAAATTCAAACAAAAAGTTACTCACAAAACTCGGAGGCTGTAGCAACTTTTCAAATTTGGAACGGCCGTCAAGAAATTCGATTTCAAATTTCTGCAAAATGAAAAATGGGGTTAGGCGTATAACCTAACGAGCCGTTAGAAAATAATATGAGCTTTGAGTGCATTCTTCCTCTCAATTATATAATATATCTTTGAAAATGGGTGCAACTACACTAGAGGAGTCTAGTGAGAACTTATACTGGCCGATTTTTAGATGCATTGCTTGAATAGATCTTTGTGTCGAGAAGATAATATAGGTTTATTGAATATGAAAGTTTTCTGAAAGTTTTTCTGAAATTGAATACGAAACATAAAACTCACAAGTTGTTGCGATTTTACAATAGGTATACTCGTATATGATCGAGACCCTCGGCCATGACACGAAACTTGCCTCTAACGTTCGTTTTTTCTAACAACGAATCATCATAATAAGAGACTCACAAACTTTTCAACTTTGGGCACTTTCGGCAGAGATCATCGGGAACTTGTGTAAGGTGGGCACGGTCCAATCTTAATACTTCTAATGTCGTATTACTACTCAATAGAGGAAATTCTTCGAGTTTTTTCAAATTTGAAAGTACGCTGAAACGTGTAAGAAAAACATGGTATTATTATTCCAAAGAAAATTTCCCTCGAGTCGCATTTTCAAATAAACTCACAGTTTACGAAGCTTCGGAAGACTTTGAAAAGCTGTCTCGTGTATCTTGCTCACCGGATTCCCGTGTAAATCGAGTGACACCAAATTTGTCAGATTTTGAAAAATGTAAGCCTCGAGTTGGATGATTTTATTATTTCCTATGGACCTGCGACGCAAACACATTCCGGCATGCGCATTATTTGGTTATTTCAAATGACGATTATACTTACAAATCTTCCACGCTTGGCAGTATAGCTGCTTTCGGTATTTCCGTCAACTTATTGTCATCCAGTTCTCTATACGAGGAGAAGAGGAGCTGCATTTTTTTCCTTGGTATTTTCCAAATTACAACATTCTTTACGAACGCACGTTTCAACTTTTTTTCGATCGTATAATTATTACAAGTATCTATATATAATCAATCTCGTGACTTGTGCAAAGGCAAACTCCGGTAGATAAAAGGTGAGTATCTTAAAATTTTTGGCATTGCTTTTATTGCGTAATTTTATTGAAACGTTGCGTTAAAAATTCAACAAATTGTCGACGTACTTACATTATTCTTAGTTTCGTCAGATTCTGAAATGCGTTGACATCGATGGTCCTCAAATGATTGCGTCTAAGTAACCTGGAAAAAAGACCATTAAGGAAGCTCGATCGTTTCTCATCCATACTGAATTGTAATTTCCATTTTCGTCTCTCAGCCGCTGCATACTTTCAAACATTTCGCAACGACTACACTTTCATTAAAGCCGCCAATAATGAAGCGTATGACAAATTCGAAATACATTTTCATTGCTAATTTAACGATAAAGCATGTATATCAAGTTATCACACATCTTTACGATCGGCAATTATCGCATTGTTGCAATTAAATTACACAAATAAATGACTTGGTTAAAACTACGCAATCATGTATAATATAGCATCGAGAGTTGATCGACGAATAATTCAAGTTCGACTCGTTTAATGCTTAATATTATAACTCGACCGATTGACCGATTGAAAAAGAAAAAAAAACGTCCATTCCAAGGGAGAAGTAAATTTCTTCTTTTTTTTTTACTCCAACATATGTTTCTTTGCAACAAATGCTCAATAAAATGTTCTTCATATACCTCGGAAACATAATCTGTACGCGCGCGTTCATTATTCATGAGAAAAGTTTGAAGTTAAGTACGCGACATGACTCGTAATTGCGGAGCGTGTGCCAAAAGATGAAGAATTGGGCAGGCTTGATAGCATTGATCAAGGCATATCAACGCCGTGCGTATCGTTAATGGTCAGGCTGGATTTGGTCTCGATTCGAGTAGATTTGACTATGTATGGGCAGACCAAAATTCTACCACATCTATCCGACTACGTTTATCTCTTCGATCTCTTACGATAACATAATTTTATAATGGGTAAGGAAATTGTTGTTTACTTACAAAATTTCGAGATTGTAAAACTGATGGAAGGCGTAAGCCGGGATTTCGGTCATATTGTTATTCGTTAAATCTCTGAAAAATGGAGAAATCCTCGTTTATAAAAAGAAGACGTTTCGTTAATGCGAGCTGCGGAAATTGAAATGGAAGAGGCACGAGAAGAAAATGTACGTACACGCGATTAAAAGTTTATGAAGCTTTTCTTCCTCCATTCTCCATCTCCGATTCTTTAATGATGCGCTTACGCTTATAGAAATGTTTTAAAATACTTGCATTTTTGTGAGGTTGGGATTAACCGGGAGGAAGTTGCGGGAGCCAAATACTTCGGGGATCGAGCGGAAGCCAACGCTTCGACAAATAAATTCCCTCCCGTCCGAATACAAATTGCACGAATCATCGTTGACCCGGACCTCGCCGACGAGCTCAATCAATCCGAACGCCCTGCAAAAGCTCATCGACGCTATGGCGACGAGCAGCGGCGGCACCGCTCTCGTCGTCCCTCGATTAGAACCCGTCCTGGCCATCTCATTCCTTTCCTTTCGATTCGGATTCAATGCAGGCCAACATCATAATTATGTCTCTCTTTCTCTTTGCCCTTATTTCTGGCAAACTACGTCGTTATAATGGAGCACGCCGTCCTCTTGCAAATTACCATATAGCGAGATCGCGCGTGTATATTATAGGAGTAGCACCAATTTCTATCGCAAATCCCTACTGGCAATTTCTCATACGGGTTCAGCAGTCTCTGAATTCGTTGCGAGCCATTTCTTCATTGTCCCACTAGCCGCCGCCGCCGCCGCCGCCGCCGCCGCCGCCGCCGCCGCTGCCGCCGCTGCCGCTGCCGCCGCCGCCGTCGCCGCCACCGCCTTTCATACCTGCAATATTTCATTTATTTCATTTTTATACTGCAATTCGGGCAATGCCAAAATTCCTATTCTTCATTCTTTTCCTGAAATTGCACTGTGAAATCCAGCGCGTTACGTCTCGTGCAATGTTCTCGCGATTAAAAACTATTCCCTCTAATATACTTCAAATACGCAACGAATATTATACAATCGTTTTCCGCAAGAATGAGAGAGTTGTTTTTTCAGCTTACACACTTTGAAAAAAAAAAAAACAAACAAAAAAACTTTTGCCGTCCAAGCTTTAGATGTTCTTTCAACTGAGAAAGAAAATGAACTTGTTTTCTTATCGTTTCGGGGGAAAAAAAATATATATATATATATATATATATCGTTTTGACAGCATTGCAAGCACAAGCGTGATTAAGTGAGCTACGGTACCCGGAGTTGTAGATAATTCGTAACACGTATTCGGAATATACTTATGTAGAAAATGAGCTCAAACGGATGTTAATGTTTCGGTGAAAAACCTTCGATGTGATTATATATGGCCAAAATTAATACTCGACTTCCACTCCCAAGTTGAAGTCAGGGTTGACCGTCATTAACCAATCGCGATCATTTCATTATCATTACTTGTAATCAATCATCTATAATTACTTGATTACTGGGCAACAAATTTGGCTTCTATACCCAAAGTATCGCAATAATTGGAAAATCGTTTTTGGAACACTTGAACTTTGGATTATTTTGTCATCGATGTTTTGCATGTCATGTATTTCTTTCCTCCCAAATGCAACTGTAATAGCAATCTGGCATTACAATATTACTTTCGGGTCAATTCGGAAATTACGTTATTTGCTCCAAATGATAACGTTATATTGCAAGTCAAGTAATCATAGATTATTGAATACTTGTAAGGATTAATAATGGCCACGAGCCTGCGGGTTTAAGTAGCTACTTATAATATAATATACGTAGAATAAAATGACAGCTATAAATACGAGTGCGCGAGCGTCTTCCTATAATTAAAAGCTAAAAGATGAGTATTAAATAGTTTTTAAGCACGCGATAAATGTAATATATTATGTTACGGAGTGACAACTGTATTACAGCTGTGACGCCGTCGCCGCCGCCACGACTAGTGGCTGCTTAAAAATAACTGTCCAAATTCGAGATAAATTTTTCGCATTCGCACAGATCCGTACTTGATATACCTACGCATTTTACAAAATACTTTGTATTGCGGTTATAACACGAACAAAAATGCATCTTTTGTCAACTATACATAATATAGCATAAATCAGGTTTTCCATGGGTCCGGGGGGGCAAGGGATTCAAGGGAAGGGAAGACGAAACGTGATACAATAAATATGAATATTAAGCCGAACAAGGACACCGATTTGCATAAAATTAATTACATAATATTTGAAGCAGCGACATACTTGACGAGAAACGTGGAACGAAACGTGCCAGCTGAAAAAAATTAGTTTCATGTTTGCGAAATGTTGCTCGTAAGACTATTCGGAGAATAGTATTTAATTGCGTGATTTAAATGAATTATTTGAGTGAAAGATTTTCACACTTGTATACTACATGCCTATGTGAAAAATGAACATCTCGCAGCTTTCTTTTGCTGCTAAAGCAATCAACAGAGTCGAACCTTTTTTGCGAGTAGCCTAAAAGGTAAACAACGCTCCCTGCCTAGGGGTCGATGATGCGGCTATTTATGACAGTTTTTTTTAGCAGTGTCATGACGCTTGCTCATTTTTTAATTATTAAAAAAAAATATTACTGTCGCATATAACATTGTTCGCTGATTATAGACGAATTATTTTCGAATACCTATACTACTTGTAATTTAGCGAGTACTTGCCGAGTATTTGTACGGCATAAGCTGACATCGCAGCTTTCATCAAAGCTTTCAAGTGAAATAATAGCATTTGATCAAAGTGGCCGTTTATTGATAACAGTGGTATAAATGACGTTTACTAGCTCTAGAGCAGCGTTATAGCGGCACGGTAAAATTCCAAAATCAAGTTTTATTATATATAATAAACGAACTCTCCTATTCATTCGCCGGCTGCAAAGTCCAAAGACGCGAGTTGTTGAAACATTTGAAGAAATTGGAACGAGAGCTGGCGGTGAAGTTACGCACCTTCGAATGTTGTTGTAGTGTCGTCGGCGGAGTGGAGTAGTCGGCGGTCGAGGCGGGTCGAGGCGGGTCGAGGAGGAGCTGCGAAATACGGGCGACGAAACAAGAGTCACTACTTTTCACCGTCAAGTTTAGCCAATAATATGTCATGTAGGTGCCTCTATAGTCTCTCTTTCTATCGCTACAATTCTAGCGATTCTCCCGAATCTCGTGCGAAATGTAAAAACTCCCGTTCGCGCTCTCCGTAGTTTCAGCTCCGTGACGTACGATTCGTGGTGAATCGCATACGACGCATCGGTAGGTACGTACGAAGAAAAGCACTTCTTTCCTCTCGAAAAACACGTACTATTACCGTGTATATTATATGTATACCTACTAACCGAGAACACCCGTGGCTGCTCGCGGCCATCTACTGCGGGATACATTCACTAACTGAATTATATGGCATGGGGTCTGCATTGATTTGCCCTCTCTCTCTCTCGTTTGAGTCTCGTCGTCGCAGCTCCGGTCGCCGCCACCGCCACCGCCGCCACCGCCGCCGCCTACTCTGCTTTTCTTCTTCTTCTTCGAACACCAACATTTATACAAGCCTCGACTTCCTCCTCGATACTCTCGATAGTATATGCATGATGCGAATTATACAAGTTTTCCGATATCCGTGATTGCATTTTTTTACTCTTTTCTTTACTCCCCTCTTTCAACAGTTTGACAATTATTGATGCATCGGCGAGCTGCAAGAAAACTGCAATTCCACTGCTGCCGGTGAATTGCAGCAGGTGAGTTAATCGTGTCATGTAACAACTACTCCGATGACTGGCCGATGAGTGATTGATTCACACTATACGTATAAATGACAGCTGCTGGAGAGTGCTCTGGACTGCTCTGCTCTTGGATTATTACACGCGACGTCATCGATCGCTATTATACATATTTTATCTAGGGGAGAGTAGCCGCCGCTTGAGACACTTTTTATTTTTAGTTTTATTTTTCGTGTCTGCACTTTAACGAAAATATAATTTGAGTCATTGAAATATCTACTTGGAGGTTTATGCATTTTATGCAAAAAAAAACTGTTTTCGCAATTTCCACCTCAAGTAAGGTTTTTCTAGTTTGGCTTAAATATAATTTTAATTCCATTCGTTTTTTCTTCTTTTCTCTTGACAATCCAATCTGGACAAAGTAAGCGATATTAATCCTCAGTCAATGAGGACCTTTAAAAAGCAGGGCCGTATTGAAATGAAGTGAGCGCCCCCGTCGTAATCCTCTTTGGTCGCAAACACTAGATGTGTCACATACTTCCCCCTAGCTCTTGAAACTTGCATTATTAACTGACATAAATAATAGCATTTTCTCAAAAGCTTGTTATTCATTTTATTATTATGTACCTATTTACCATAAAGCTGTATATTACTTAAAAATTGTGTTTCAAAGTGCGATATCAATTCGACTTTCGTAATCGAATCGAATCGCAAGAGTTTCGATACAATCGATATGTAACATATCAGAGCGCATTGGATTGGAAATTGGAAGCTGTTGGCTGTTGGAAGCAATTGGAAGAACAAGAAGCAAGAAGGCTTCAAGTTGAATGCGATTATAATAGACATTCGTGTGATTTGCGTGCATGTGGGTGGTGTACACGACGTGCATGACGATGACAGAAGAAAAATAATACTACGACTACGAGTCGTGTAAGAATGCACTCTTGCGTGCGTTGTTATTCATTTAATTTGCAACGAATTGTCAATTGAAGTTTTAGGTGAAAAGTCAGGATGAAGACTGCATTGATGGTGGCTGAAAAGCCATCGCTTGCCACTTCCCTTGCCAACATTTTAAGCAACGGTCGGTGTTCTTCCAGAAAAGGTAGGTTATGCGACAGAGAAAACGCAGAGAAAAGAAAGTATGCATGTGTACTTATTTCAGGTTCAAATGGTTCGTGCTTGGTGCACGAGTGGGTGGGACAATTTGGCTCGGAAACGGTGAATTTTAAAATGACATCGGTGTGTGGACACGTTATGAGTCTAGATTTTGTCGGGAAATACAACAGTTGGGACAAAGTCGATCCTGTAAGAACTGCCGCTGCGGGGGGAACTTGATTTGTTATTACCCTCTTACTTGTTTTACAGGCGGAATTGTTCTCGTGTCCAACGGAGAAGAAAGAAGCCAACCCTAAGCTCAGGATTCCCTCTTTTCTAGGCAAGGAAGGCGCCTTTTGCGATTACTTAATTTTATGGTTGGATTGCGACAAAGAGGGGGAAAATATCTGTTTCGAGGTGATAAACGCGGCGCAGCACGGAATGTCTCATCGATTAAATATGAACGTGAGCAATGCTTGTTCGTTGGAAATAATGGAAATGTCGAGTCGAAGAGGAAAGAGAATTGATCGAGTTGAGAAATGTTGTAGGATATTTGGAGAGCGCGCTTTTCCGCCATCACGGAGAAAGATATAAAAGCCGCGATGGCGAGCCTCGTAAAACCCAATGAAAACGAAGCGAAAAGCGTGGATGCCAGGCAAGAGCTCGATCTCAGAATAGGATGTGCCTTCACGAGATTTCAAACCAAGTTTTTCCAAGTGAGAGAGAGAGAGAGAGATACGCTTCTCGAAATCGCGCGAAGCGTATTTTATTTGATCGCAAAAGCATTTTCACTTTCGTTCTCGGCGTTTTGCAGGGAAAATATGGGGATTTGGACGCTTCTCTCATATCTTACGGGCCTTGTCAAACGCCGACGTTAGGCTTTTGTGTCCAAAGGCATGACGAGATTCAAACATTCAAACCCGATCCGTACTGGGTTTTGCAGGTAAAATGAGAAAAAATGTCAATTACTTGGAACACGGCTTTGTTGAATTTGGAATGTTGACAATGCAGGTGACGGTAAAATCTCCCGAAGGGCTAGACATCGTACTCAATTGGAATCGTATGAGATCCTTCGATAAAGAAATCGCAAATGTTTTTCTCGGCCAAGTGAAGGAACGCGACTTTGCCAAGTAAGTTTGAAAAGTCTGCGACGAAGAGAGAGGTTGATGTTTTAAAACAAAAGTGGGATTTTGTTTTCAGAGTAGAGAGTATCAAAAGTAGCGAGAAAAGCAAGTCGAGGCCGATAGCTCTCAACACGGTAGAACTGATGAGAGTCGCGAGTTCCGGCTTGGGCATGGGACCACATCACGCGATGCAACTAGCGGAGCGCCTTTACACCCAAGGATATATCAGTTATCCGCGGACGGAAACGACTTCGTATCCCGAAAATTTTGAATTATTGTAAGCACCCCCTACCCTACCTTGTTGAAATTTATTTAAAAAAAAAACATTTGACAAACATTTACGAACGCGTCTCGTCTGTTCTCGAGCGTATCTTAGAGATACTTTGAAACAACAGCGGAGCAGCCCCGACTGGGGTAACGAAGTCGCTAAAATACTCGCCAACGGAATCAATAAGCCAAAAAAAGGGCACGATGTCGGCGACCATCCTCCGATAACCCCGATGAAATGCGTTACCAGGAACGAATTGGATGGCGATTCTTGGCGAATTTACGATTACATAACAAGGCATTTTATAGCCACGGTACCCCTACTGGAAACTTGCTCTTAAAAAACTTGCTGTTGAAAAAAAGAAGAAAAAATTCATTCGTTCGCTCTCCCCCGCAGCTAGCTCGAGACTGCAAATACCTCAGCACGACGATAACTTACAGCATCGGGGATGAAACTTTTACTTCGGGTGGTCACGTGCTTTTGGATCCCGGTTACACGAGCATTCTGACGTGGCAGTCGCTCAGCAGCAGCGAAGCTCTTCCAAAGTTTTCCGTCGCCGACAGAGTCGCCGTTCAAGAAGTTAGTGGCAAAGGCAAATGAAATGACACGCATGACGAATGCCATGATTAATGTAATACATGTAATTGCAGGCCAAGCTTGTCGAGTGTTACACGCAACCGCCGGATTACTTGACGGAATCCGAGCTGATAACCCTTATGGAAAAACATGGAATTGGCACGGACGCTTCCATTCCCGTGCACATCAACAATATTTGCATTCGAAACTACGTAAACGTGGTAGCGGGGCGTAAACTCGTGCCGACTTGTCTCGGAATTGTGCTGGTTCACGGCTATCAAAAAGTATGTCTGCCAAAATACCGCCAACCTGGCCAACCTGGCCAACCTGCCAACCTACCCGTGCCAACATTGTCAAGCTTTTGTTTGTTTGGTTTGTTGCGCGTCGTATATAGATAGACCCGGAGTTGGTGTTGCCCACGATGCGCTCGGCGGTCGAAGAACAGTTGAACTTGATCGCTGTCGGGCGCGCCGACTTTAACGCGGTTTTGCAACATACCGTCGAAATTTTCAAGCAAAAGTTTCATTACTTTGTACAGAGCATCGACGCCATGGATCAATTGTTCGAAGTGTCGTTTTCGCCACTTTCGGCCTCCGGTAAATCTCACTCCAGGTAACATTCTCAAGGACTCGATTTTATGCGCAATTCTCTCGAATACTCAATGACGAAATAATGTAGGTGCGGAAAGTGCCGGCGTTACATGAAGTACATTCAAACGAAACCATCGCGGTTACATTGCGCGCATTGCAACGAAACTTACAATCTCCCGCAAAACGGTAATATTCGGATATACAAAGAGCTAAAATGTCCATTGGACGATTTTGAACTTTTATCTTGGTCCACCGGCGCGAGGGGTAAAAGTTACACTTTTTGTCCCTATTGTTACAACAATCCACCGTTTAGGCAAGTGACCCATTCGAAATTATTTGAAATTATTCGAAATTATTCGAAAGCTCACACGCACGCGTGTCGATTTACAGGGACATGAAAAAGGGAATGAGCGGCTGCAATTTGTGCACCCACCCAACTTGTCCACACGGAATGAACTCGAACGGATTATCCAGCTGCTTGGAGTGCGACACGGGCATTCTCGTTTTAGATCCCTCGGCTGCGCCAAAGTGGAAGTTGATTTGCAATCGTTGCGATGTCATCATTCATCTATTCGAAAACGCGCACAAAGTCACGGTCGAAGACGAAGCCTGCGACTGTGGCGCTCAACTCGTTGCCGTTGAATACAAACAAGTACAACTACCGCACTACGCTATAATAAAATAATTCATGCCACTCGCAAAAAGCGCGTCGCGCGAATTCAGTTAATATCCTCCGTCTTTTCCAGGACAAAACAAAACTCCCGGATGAAGCTACGGATATGATGGGCTGTGTCTTTTGTACTCCGGCTTTCGTGCCTCTTGTCGAGAAGCATCGTGCCGTTGCCTCGAAGCCCGTCATGGCAAAAGGCCGTAACCACGCCAGAGGTGGTCGAAGCCGTGGCAAACCTCGTCCCCCGAAAGATAAAATGGCTCAATTGGCCGCGTACTTTGTATAATAATAAATTAATACCAATAAACGAATGATGAGCGCGAGATGAGCGATCACGTGACACAAGATTGAGAGTCTTTCTTTTCATAAATGATAATGAATAATGTGCGAATGAATAAAATGTACGCATGTGTTATAATCAACGTGTTATAGATATTATGTATATTTACGCAATAGGATGTATATCTGGAAAAATGCAAATGCGTCGCGGTAACATTCAAGTCGTATTATCAAAAATATTTCATATTTCATGAAACCTATACTATCAAGTATTTTTCACGGAAAACATACAAAATCTTACGTTATCCTATTATGTATAACTTATTTCGATACTTGATCACTTGGAGCCACTTTGCCGGAATTCAAAGAGTTGATTCAAAGGAGGGTAAAAATCGTCAGTGTTCAAATCACATCGCAGAATGACAACGCCGGATGGATTAACTTTGACCTTGATCTTGGTTTGAGGCGTCAAAATACCATAGCCGACATCTTCGTACAAGTCCTAAAAATGAGAAAGAAAAGTGTAAAAATGGGGGGGAAAAGGCTATGACAAGCGGTGACATACCTGTACTTTGTATCCATGGGGGTACTGCAGACCCAATTCCTTGAGCGTGACGGAAACGTCGGACGGTGTTCCATCGGTTCTCCTATTGACAAACGCTACCGCGTAAGAATAATAAGTCTGGTCCACGGGTGTTATCGGCCTTGCCCAAATTTCAATGCCCTTATGCTGGAAAAAAAGAAGAAGAAGAAGAAGAAGAAGAAGGTTGCAGCGGCAGCTCGGAAAAATCTTTGCCAAATCACACACCTTGTAAATTCTTCGACCTTGAATACCCAAGGGATCTTGATCGACGGCGATGAGCTTTTTATTCTGCAAGATAGCTTTGTACTCGGGCCGAATGGTTCGCAGGTCGACGGACATCAAGAGAGGGGCCGCCAATATGGCCCACAGAGCCATTTGCGTTTTGCTTTGCTCGTAACTCAGCCCGAAATTCCCGATTATGAGCATGTCCGGATCGTTCCAATGTCCCGGACCCGCGTTTGGCACGATGGCGTCTTGATTATTGCCATAATAATCGATGATACTTTCGACGCTGTTCCAAGAGTCCTGGATGTCGTCGTAGTTTCTCCACAAGTTGCAATGCCGGATAATGGAAGAGTAATTCGGCTGAAAGCGTATATATATATATATAATGCATGCGTAGTGGTTGCAGCTCCCCGTTGCAACGCGGAGGGGAAAATGACAAACCTGCATCCCGGCGTAAATTTGGTAAACGGGCCAACTGCAGGAATAAATCATGGGCCGGCCGGTTTGATTGAGGTGAAAACCAAATTCCGGGTAGCCTGTATAAACGAGGCATAAACGACTGTTTCATAATATATGATGTACAAATAATTGCAGTGAGTTACCGCTATCCATGTCCGAAGGATGAGCGTAGCATCCGTCCAGTTTAACGTAATCCACTTCCCAGGATGCAAAAGTGGCAGCATCATTTTCCAGATAACCCAATATACCCGGGTATCCAGCGCACGTGTAATTCCCGTAATCTTCGTAAATGCCAAACTTTAATCCTTTCGAGTGAACCTGTTTTTTGTTTGTTTTTGTTTTTGCATAAAAAACGCGCCTTTATAATAACAATGCCAATCGGACGGACGATCGTCCATCACATTTTCGTCGAAAAAAAAAAGATTTTGCGGTTGAATTTGCGTTTTGCTATGGTAGAAATCGTGACCGGGCAGGGTCAGCGTCCAAGGAAAAAAATACAGAGCAGCTATTTTACTATATAATTTGCGAATTGCACCGAGCGCGCGCGCGCAATAATCTTTGAGGCTAAAAAACATTGAGAGATTTACGATGTGCAACGAAAAATACGATGAAACAAGAGTTAGAGTTGGAAGTTTGAAGAATTTGTGGAAAAATGGCATCGATTTGACGGCTACAGCGACGCCGTTCGCACGCTACTTTCGTTATAACGGGTATAGCGTGCGAAGCCGCTACTGGGGGGGGGGGGGGGGGGCAGGTTCCCCGGGGGAAAATTGGATTCAAAAAGCGAAAAATGATTTAAAAAAATTTTTAACTTAATGGGAGGGGCCCTTCTTGCCTTGGGGAACCCTTTTTTTTTGGGGAACCGGAGGGCCACACGTCTGAACCCAATTCACGCCTCCACCTCGTTTGCCGTTTTGTCTTGTAAAAAAAAAAAAAACAAACACTAACTCAATCCACAACTATCTACCTACATCACACT
>JABFQM010002402.1:0-15243 GCA_022816865.1 Zelostemma sp. ZL-2020 | reverse complement strand
CGGAGAAAAAGCGAGAAGGCCAAAGGAATGAGACCACGGTTGGGAGCATCGAATTGAAAAAGCTCGCGTGAAATTGACGCCGTCCGAAAAGATTCCACATTTTTTCCAATCCAGTCCTAAAATGCAATTCCATCCGGACAACGAAATTGTCGTTTTCCTGGTAGAGTGCAAATCAAGGAATGCTCTATCAGTTCTCCTCATCTTTCTCGGTCGAGTCAGACACGGCTTCGGAAAGGACGCTTAACAGCCAGCGATAAAAAGTAAGGCATAAACATACCGACACGTCAGCCATCGTGTAAAACGCCCAAGGAATTAGCATTTGCACAGGATGTACGGTCTAACTACTATCGACGTTCTTCCAACTATAATCATCCGAGTGGTACGGGTTAAGTGTAATATTATTCAGCAGACAGCTTTGTATGGATATTGGAAGGCTTGCACAGATGCTGCTGTCCGTCCGTTGGAGACGCGCAGTGACGTCGCATCGGGTTAGTTCTCTCGTGGGTGCCTAAGAACCCCCGTCTAAACGCGCCGGCTAACGGTTTAGACGCGGGTTCGCCGTGCTAGATTAGGGGCTCGTCTCAGTGTAGTTTGGCCACAGGCTATGAATCGTAATGACGCACTTAACGCCAGGTCACGGCGACTCTTACGTCTTGAAGGTCCCTACGATCTTGTTGTACCCTGGCACCTGCCGCAAAACCCTTTGTGCCAGAAGTTATATAATGTACTAATCAACTCGGCCAGAACAATCTCGGTCTTGGCCGAGGCTACCGCGTTTTTGAAGAAACAAAAAAAGGTAAAAATAATCGCCCCGAGAATGCCGCGTGGTAATAATTTCGTTTTTACGTACCGCAAGTACATCCAGAAGTTGGAAGTAGATGCGCCGTATGGAAACGACTTGAACGTTTTTTGTTTCGCGCACTTTCCCCGAACGAAAAGCGATAATTTCGAGGCAGGCACGCTTGTCTGCGAGACGTTATTAATTTTCCCAAGAAAGACGGTCATCCGCGGCACATCGCCCGTGGCGTGCCTCGCAGAAGACTTGCTGCAGGTGGCGGGAATGGTCAATATAGCCGCAAAATGTAAATCATATTGCTGCGGCTGAAACCGACGCTTCATCTCTCGCCATGCATTATACGCAAAGTGGTACTAGTAAAGCTGTCTCGAGACCGACAATTTAATATTACTATCGACTGCCCGTCCCTTTCGATTCGCTAATTAAATCACCCCGTTGACTTGCCGATTGTTACCCGTTTATCCCGGTGAGATTGCGGTTTTCGATTCGATTTATTAAAACTGCACCTTCGTGAAGTTCGATGTAGAGGAAAGAGCCGTTGGTTGTGACAGTCCTTGGTTGTGACAACTTAAATAACTTTGAGGGTGAAATGACACAAATTTTGAAAAATTCAAATACAATTTCGATGATTGCGATGGTTAGGAAAAATCATTCTGATGTCGACAATTTGGACATCAGAAAGAACAATTTACCGGTATGAAAGACAAAATTAGTTTTTTCTATGATATTCAACACTCGATTCGGCAAAATATGAAAAGTGTCACAACCAACGGCACTCTCCCCTACTGATATTTTCATAGAAATCGACAGTCAATCTTGTCCTGTTAGAACGATGACCGAAGTGACCCCGCTACGTGGGGAGTCCACGTTAAGAGCGGCCAGTGAGTTTCTGAACGAGCGCACAGCGGTAGCTGATGTATTTTGACGTGACCGATGCGAGGCCTCTCTTCGTTGACTGCATTATCTAATGGACTCGGCTCTCTTTCTCTCTCTCTTTCGCTCTCCTTAACCTCCCCCTCCCACCCCCACTCATACCCCTGACGTCCGTTGCAGGATCTTGCCCTTCTACGGCCTACCAACACCACTGTCAACCCCCCCTCATTAGATTGCTCATTTAGAGTTCAAGTAGATTGCGTTAATATTTACATCGCTTCTGATTTCATAACTGACCGCTGATTTTTTTACCCTCTTTCATTGTTGAGCATTTTTTCTCCTTGAAAGTCATTTTACTGAGGCGTTATTGACATGCTGCAATGCACGAACGAAAGTATTTCTGCGATGAACGAAAAATGATCTTTGAACCTTGGAAATTACAACCAAGATTACGAGTATTGAATATCAGCATAAAACTGGTTTTCAATAATTGTATTTGAAAAATAAATTCCCAATTAATTTAAACTAATACGTTGAATTCGAGTTGATGAAAAGTAGATTGCGTTAATATTTACGAGCGAGGAATGCGATTGGAAACGATTAAATTTGATGAATCGTGCATTCTGCCTTTTCAGTAATTGAGAAGCGTCGGTTGATTAATACTCGGTACGTTTGCAACATTTTCTAAATGAAGAAAAAGCGAAGAGTGGATTGGCCAAGCCGCTTTGTAATGAACGTGAAAGTAAGAACCATATTTACGTGGCGCTCTCGATACGGAGCGAGCATTGCGAGATGAAATATCGAGCAGCGAAGTTGCTGGAAACATTTTGATCAGGGCCGGAGGTGCGAGCCTTCGCCGGCTCGCGTGTATCCTTAGTATGCAGTGTATGCACTCGGTTGTTACCGAAGGAGTGGTTTGCCGAGCGGCCAATGGCGAGTGCTCGAGCTAATTCTAGGGTGCTGCCACCGCGCCATCTTTGCATCATAATACCGTGCTCGCGGCCCCTCCTCGTGCCTCTCTTCCTCCCGCCATTCTATCCGCTTGCACCTACCTACCCTTGACTCGCCGTTCCACGCAGAACAGTAAATTCTCCAAAGAGTAGGCGAGAGTAGGCGAGATAACTTGAAACTGAGATACGAGTTTGATAAAATAGCCAGGAAAGGGGACTCGATAGCGGAGCGGCGAGAAATCGTCTGCGCTGCGTCTGCCGAGAACAGCCTGGAATCAATCGCGTTACAGTGATGCGCAACCTGGGACCACCTGCTACGGCGATGATAAAATCTTACAGTCGATTTCCATATCATATTGCGATTTTAAAGTGTGAAACTCTAAACCGAAGGAGTAAACGGTTTGCTGAGTGCTAATTTGAATGTATGCTAATTCGGTGTTTAGGACTGTCCTCTAGTAGGGGAGAGTGCTCTAGGTTGGGACACCTTTTGTTTTTTGATTTAGAAAAACTGTAATTTGCAGAGAGCATAGTTGCAGGCGTTGGAATATTCTGATACCGATGATTGATGGAGAAATATTCTGTTATTTTATTGTTTCGATTTTTAGTTAGAAAACGGAAATTTGAGTAAACACAAAGAATACAAGGGATGATCGAAAGTGTCACGAATCAGTCTCATTTCGTTCAAATCACTTTTGAAATTATAATATTTATCAACTACGAGTGATAAAATATTTCTTTCTTCATTCATCTGTAATTATTTATAAATATTGACAATAAGGTGACGCAATTTTTTTTCCTTCTAAAATTTTTAGACGATTCTACAAAAATGAACTAGTGAAAACCGATTCATTCAAATCAAAGGATCGAAAGTCGAAGAATCTGCATTTAACTGGAATGTATTATTATTTTCCAATAACATGCAATTATTTGTGTTTAAAATGAACGAATCAGTAATTAATTCTGAGCAATCCCTCACACGCAAAACTATTCATTTTCCATTCAATCACATCCAAAATAATACAGTTCGCCAAGCTCTATTACCATACCTCAAAAGTTATTTTCACTGCTAATTCAATAAAGAATCGTTTTTTTTCAGGGAAACATTAAAAAAACAAAAGATGATTAGAAATCATTGAAACTGTCTCAACCTTGGGCACTCCCTTCTATTAACAAGTCAAATAAATGAGCGATAGTCGCGGAGAACGTCGAGGTTCCCAGGCTGTATGCAACTCTTTCGAAAAATCGGCAACATTCCAGAAGCACCTCGACGAAATTACTCGCTTTTAATGTCTCACCGATGCGATACGATGCGGTAGCGGCTCACGGTTTAAGATTACCTTCTCTGACAGGAGACGGTAGCAAGGCGTAGGTGCTACGTCGCCGTGGGCGTCGTCTGCGGGACTACGACGACGTTGCCCTCCTGCTACACGTTCGCAAGATTTAAGAATAAATGGAGTCAATCTCCCCCGATGCTCAAAGAATTTCAATGATCTCATTTCGCTGACATTAAGTCTTTTTTAATGGAAAATTGGCACTTCAGCGGTAGTAAATTCGCACTCGGATTGACTGAAGCATTGTTTGCGAGATATTTGTGCGGGAACCTTGCCACGAAATCGCGAAGCTTGATTCCGAAGCAGGGCAATGAGGAAAACGAGGCAGTCAAGCGGGATTAGCGCGTTTCCAACTGTAAAAAGCTCGCCGGACTAATTGTCCATCAGTGCGTCGTGATTCAGTGAATTGAAATCGAAGCTTCTTGTTACACGATTGTCTTTGCGTGGAACTTTCATTCTCAGATACACGTCAAGAAGTCGTGACTGGTTAAAATGACGGAAAATAATTATAATGAACAGGAAGAGAAAACTTCAAAGAGACCGCGACCAATCAAGGAACAAGAAACCTCGCAGGAAAGTAGTGAATGGAATGCACACATCGATACGTTCGGCTCCTTATTCCGCGAGCAATCACGCAGCTGAAATCGAGTGAATGTGTTTCGAACGAAGGGTCAGAAGCGAAAGAAAATACAGTGCGAAACATTGACTTGATAATGGATGAAATTGACAGGTACAGCGAGACTAACTCGAAAGAGAGAAAGAGAGAAAGACAAGCTGAAATGCACGTAACTGAGGCGATATAACCGAACAATGCTCGGCCTCTCCCGACACCGGGGTTCATTGTTGTAGCGTTCCGGCTATCTTCGCTCTGGAACTGCAATTCTGCTTGTAACATGCCCTGTTGAAGCTTCATCAATGGTCAATTAAACCGTTCATTTCATGATTTCAAGGAACGTGACGACGTTTCGGCTACTATACTCGTTACGTAGTCTTGAGGAGTTTACGAGTGCTGCAATCAATATGGTAAATGGAAATAATTATTCCAGCGTAGTGAAATCCGTTCTCTGCAATATGATCATGATTAAAGTGACGAACTATATCAAGTGCTACCATGTTTAATAAACGAGTCCATTTTAATAGCTAATAAAGTACTATTTTTTATATCAACTTAATTAAATGATGTATTGCGAATTTTGTAACGAACAGAAAAATGATGGAAAATAAAAACTCGACTTTTGAAAACCATTGGAAATGTATACTTTTATTCCCAACCAATTGGTTGATATTTTATCCCAATTGTGCTTCTAAAATTGCATTTACTTTGAATCCGAGTTCTCTCCGTTTTATCTGATCGTATCAGGAAATCCTGTTCGACAGGTATTGACGATGACTATTTGTCGACCAATCAATTGCGCGGTAGCCGTCGGACCCCTGGTTAGAATAATGTAGAAACGACTTCGGTGCCGCTTGACTTAAGGCGCGAAGCCCCCTGAGGAAAGACGATACATGAACGAAGATTATTTCATCGAACCTCGCCAGGGTTCCGCCACCTTGGGACGAAAATCGGCCACCTTGTGTTCCCTCGTAATGGTCAGGCACGCGTCTCCGAAAACATTTAGAATGTTTGAAATTTCCTTGAACCTCCGATTAACAGGATAATCAATTGTTTTCGTTTTTTGTTACAGTGACATACCAGAAACGGCTGAAGAAAGAAAAAAGGATAAGAAAACGATTGCAGGACAAATTGGACCTGGAAATTAAGAGGCGATCTCAGCTGGAGGAGGCACTTAAAGCTACTGGGGCATCGCCGGAGCAAGTACGAGCAATCACGGGTGAGATAATCGACTCTAAACTATTTTTCATCCAAATCAAAAATTCGCCCTTTTCAACAATTCCGTACTTTTATGCCAAAAAGTAATTTTACAAGAAAGCATTTTTGAAATTTGAACGCTTTCGATAATTTTAAATTTAATAGAAAGAAGTAAGGTGTGCTCTAAACTGTATAAAAAAAATATGTTCAACTATAAAAATGTTCGAATTGACGATGAGACATACATATTATGTTTTGGCATAAAAGTAACCAAATGACCAACGCATAAATGTTTACAATGACGCGTTGTTTCAACGTATCAACGCATATCTATTTTTTATCGTGATGTAATAAACAATGAAAGCTGGTCGAGTGATTTTTGTACGTATCATATTTTTCCAACCTGTTTTTTGAAAAATCTACTCAATATCTAAAAAAAAACAAAAATACATCAGCAGATAAAGGACACTTTCGGAAGTGTCAGCTATGAAATAAAATCGCATAAATGAAAACGTTAACAAGGAATTGAGCAATCAGAGATCTCTTACTGCTACGATGTTGACTGTGCATCAATTTCTAATTCAAAGTAATTATATTCCTATCCGCAAGAGCCGGGAGAAAATTATTTTTGCGATCTCTGTTGTGGGAGATAATTAGCTCCCGCGCGCAAAGCGAATCTCATAACGTGAAATGGAATACGGTTTAGCGGTTATCTTTTGAATAAGCCATCTTCTTGTGAAGTCGATCTAGTTTTACGCCCTTTCTTCCAAGCACGCATTGCTTACCTACCTCGAGTAACTTCGCGGCCCCACCAACGCTCACCCTTCCTGTCACTACCAAAATTCAAACACGAAACCCTTTAAGTGAAATCTCTTATTACGATATAACATTTCGTGCCTCCTTGCCATTTTCACTGTTGCTACTGATTAACCCTGTCAGTCCCAGAGAGTCGCGATATTAATTTACAAAGCGTAGAAACTTCGCCCGTTATACTCGCGAGCTTTATTTTATTGGTAAATTCAACGTTTTCAGAAAATGTTTCAACCGAGGCACGAACGGGCGTGGAATCAGCGGAAGAAAATTCCATGCATTCCCAAACGCCGCAGCAGCAAACTCCGTCGTCCCAACAAACGAATTCCCAGCAATCCCTGCAGCAACAGCAACAACAGCAGCAACAGTCGCAGCAGCAATCGCAGCAGCAGCAGAAACAGCAGCAAAATCAGTACCGGGAAAACCCCGTGGGTCGTACGCCGCAACAGCCTCCTACCCCAGAAAAACCAGGCTGGGGTTACAGCGGCATGGATCTCATCGGGACTCCCCCCTCGGCGTTCTGGCAAAATTATCAAGGTCAGTGGGATTCGTCGGAAATTGTATAATCCTTCGGTAATACATGTGTTTCGCTTAAAATTTTTCTCGGCTGAAAGACGCGGATGGAAGATAATCGCGTTCGAGCATTAGAGCTCACTCAATTTTTCTCCTGTTCCACTCGGATTGAATCGGTCCTCGCTCGCACCGAAAAAATTGACGACGTCCTCGTTATATCGATATTCGGCCTGTTATACCCGGTCGAAAATTTCATACTGTTCTTAATCCTGTTTGGCTTCACGCGGCTCTGGGCAGCTGCTAAGTGCCATTCTGGCAAGTCGCGGCGATTAAAAAAATACCTCGACCGTATGAAAATCTCATCAAGACAGGGGAGGGGAAAAAAAGTTAATGGACTTTTTGACGCTTTCCTGAAACGGCAATTTTCGGCAAACATATCGGAATCGAGTCGGAGAATGAATTATTCGAAGGATTCATTCAGCGTGGAAGCAATCGTGCAGGAAAGAGTTGGCGAGGCGCCGCGGAGAGGGGGAGGGAGAGGTAATAACGAGCCTGCGAACAGGCCAAGAAGGGCAGATTGCTTGACGAGGAAACACGAGGTATTTGAATAGGGTCTCGGAGCCACCCGGGCATCGTGATGCGGAATCCATTTGCAATAAACAACGGAGATTTAGACCAGAATATGAGAGTCGCTATACGAGGGGAAACGGAGTGGGTTAAGTGGGGGTAGCGTCATCCAAGGTGGGTACTTATTCCACCATGGGGGACCTTCGTACCGTCGCGCGTTTTCCAGTCATGCATTCTGTAAGAGCAGAGGCTCTCGCTTCTCTTCGTCTTCCGAACGATTTTAAACTTTCACGATATTTGCCCGTTCCGGGACACGAGAAGTTATTCCGTTGCTGTTCTATTTTCTAGGCTTCCTTTCGAAACGAAATGCGAGTTCGGAAATGGGGTTTTGGATGTACGTCGGTTTTATGGTTTTAGGTAACGGGGCGTCTCTCTTTGATCGGGGAGATTCGCGTGATTCTCGGTTTATACTCGAGCACCACTGCGAGTAATGCAGAGTTTATGCATATCTCTAGCAAGTAAGGAAGGAACCGTAATTTCCCCGGCGGCTCTCTCAGTGGCGTTAGTCGTCTTCCTCCCCCGCTCGTCTTTTTGTCTTGGCTACGTCGTCGCGCACATTCTGAAACTACGTCGCGCTTTAATATTCAAACTATATGCAGTAATTCCACAACGCTCGCGAACCTTCGCCTCAGAATATTTTCAAGCATTAAAAAGTACTCTCTTAAGATTCCAAGGCAATCATACATTCGGGAAAGAAGACGGCACCTTTTACATTCTTCGAAAATGCCGTCCCCGTAAAAAAAAGCCATGTTTTTGCAAAACCTACCCACTGATTTTTTCCAGCATTAATGGTAATGACGTTTCAGAGTGCGTATAAAGAGTGGCCTTGCGTGCGAGTGGCTTTACTCCGCCACCTCGCGACCGCAATCACTCTAAATCGCCTCTCGGGCTTTATATTTGACGGAGCTTAGTATGGACCCTAGTAATTCAGGAAAGAAAAAATCGGCGTTGGAAGATGGACGAATCAATTCTTTAGAGTAGACTTGTAGCGTCAAAAGACAAGCTTGTCGTGCTCCGCATGGATCAGTATCTTTATGTGTTTAAATTTAATTATGTTGTGTCTGCATGCAACATTGTGTACGCCGAATGATTGGCAGTCACTTTCATGGCTCGCTTAAATATAGGTGTTTTATTTCGCTCCATCGACATACTCTTTAATTAATTCGATCGAAAGTTATTGCTTTCCATGCTAACGTGTCAATTCATCAAGCTGATATAATAATTTTTTTAACAGTTCAAGCACAGATGAAAAACACGACTGACTGACTGTAATGTTTCTGATGGAATAATTAAATTGAGTCTAAAACGTCAGAGATTATCCGAAAATGATTTGAAGACGGCGAAGTTCATTAGCGGACATCACAAATGCTATAATTATTTTGTAAAACCAGCAGCTAATTATACCTTCTCGGTAAAAAAGATTGTACATTCATGACACGCACTTTAAGCGTTTCGAAGCGAGAAATATAAATACGAGGACTATCGTAATCGACATTTATTTTCACGATTAAAAGACTTTCAATAAAAATCTAATTACGTGAATCGAATTCTGCAAAGAGCGAAGTAAAAAGGGATAAAAGAGTGGGCATATTGGATCGTATGATATAATATTATAAGAGAGCGTGTAACAAGTAGGGCAAAGCTCATTTCAGGATTTACCTCGGCGCGGTGTAATCGGCAAGCGGGGCTCTTGAAAGCTGCCTTTTTTGTGCGCATGAAGAAAATGGCAATTTAGGTATGATATCGAAGAAGAGTGGTATAATTGGTCGAATGCTCGAGCGTGGGTTAAACGAACTCGAGGAAGAAGAGATGACGGAGGAGGGCAAAGGTGCTTGGCAACTCCAGCGCCGCGTTTTTAACGTTCTGATCTTTATGTAAAACAGTGAGCGCGCGCTCGAGTGTCAAGCCGAGCGTGAAATTGTATGAATCGAAAAGGTACAGAAGCGGAGACACAAAAAGCAAAAGGGAAACGCGGGCACCGCGTGCCTCGTCTCTCGAATGCTCGTCTTATAATTTTAAATTTCCGCAGGCGGCGATACGCTCTCGTCTCTTCTTCGCGAGTCACACACTTTCGCCCCTTTTAATCATTTTTTTTCTTTTGAAACAAGCTTTTCTTAAGTATCAGGATTGCCACACGATCTAGGAAACTAGAAGACATGGGAAAATCGGGGATTCGTTTGATGATGAAATCAATCGATGATTTTTCCATTAATCAAGTTAAAATTGTGTATAGGTACAATAGCAATAAAAAATATTGTGTCCAAATAATATTTTTTAATTAAAAGCAGAATAATTCTTGAGAAATATTCAATGATATTCCAGATTATAAAGAATCATTGGCACATAAAAATTACAAGTCAAAAACTACAACTATGCAGCTGGAGCTACATATCGCTCTTCTCGAAAGCCACAGAATAAATGATGTCTTCAATTACGTTTTTTAGTACTTAAGATATAAAGGCATTTAAACATGAAAATTTTTGTCAAAGACATATTAATTTGTTCTTTATGAATGTGGTACAAAATAAAAAAATGCACTGAAAGTTTGTTTCGTTTAATCTCCATTTTCACTTCACTACTCTAAAAAAGTAAGGAAAGAGAAAGAACACGTCTTCACACTAACAATGTTTTAGTGCACATCGTAACTGAAAAATATGATTCATTTGTAACAAGGTACAAGAACATTCATTTGATTAAAGAATATTAAATATCCGGAGTTGCATAAATTTTATGATGCTGTTTTTCTGAATATTGTGTAAATTGCATTTTCTTTCGTTTAAGATCATATTTTTCCAGTGAGTTTGAATGCAAAATAAGATGAGCTTTTCGTCAAAATTGTTATAATAAAAGTCATCATAAAATCAATTAGTTTATTAAAAACGGTTGTACTTACTGAATTTGGAAAGTACTACTCAAACTCAAGAGGAATAAATGAAAAATAATTGTCATAACGTAGAAAATCCTGATTTTTTTCCTCTTTATCCAAGAAAAGTCACATTGTTAGACTAGCAAACCTGGAAGCGCAGAAATTTAAATAGCAACCATGTAATACTTTTTGATCCCAATGTTTCACTACATTAAATTTGTTCCCGATGTAACATGTGCTTGTCCCTTTTCGAAGCGGCTTTATCATCATTCAAATCGTAGTTGTTGCAGTTAACTCCCCTTCTGTTCCACCGACTTTCGGCTCGTTCGCCGGAAAACCACGTCGTGTCTCGTGGATATATTCCTGAGGTGATGACGATGTCGGTGTATAAGAAGATTCGGCGTATGAATAAGGAGAAGGAAGGGCATTTCAGCGCAGACTACCTCCGCTTCCTTCGGCTTTATATTGCCCGTACGCACGCGTTACGCTTTATCACTCTTGCGAGGTTATTGTCTTGCGCGTAATAACGTACGCACGTGCGTGATAGTAAAACGTTTGTTATGCGTGTACGTGTGCTACCTGTCGGCCAGGAGCAGCCTCGATTTACTGACCCAACACACAAACGCACACAAACACTCGCAAATCCATCATCTCCGACGTCGTAACATGAAAATGCCATTTTTGCATATGCAGATTTTCGATTGTCCATTAAAACAAACAATTTTGCTAATTTTTCGAGACCGAGGGGACGAACGAAAAAGTCATTTCGAAGACTTTGAATGAGCTGTCAGCAGGTAGTTAAAACTTCGTTTCTTTTTTTCCGTCCGGGTCTCTTTCTCTCTCTCTCTCTCTCTATCTCTCATGGCGATATATTGTATCCGAGTTAATTACTATCGAATAAATGCACAGTCATACCGGAGGGCCTCTTCCACGCCGGGTCTTTGCCGATGAAAAAAAATGCCGGAGTGCATTCGCGTCACAATAACAACTATTTTGTTCTGAAAGTCGCTCTCGAACCGGTTTGAAATCGTTTTCATTGTCCCGCCGATTTGTCAGGGTGTGTAAGACGGTAGCGAAACTATTTAATCCCCTCTTTTTTCATGGAAGAGATTCCGATCTTGAACGGTACCTCGTTTAATTGGCGAGCCGTAATACCTCCCGATTGACCAAGAAAAAATAATATCGATATTCCTCGGATTCTGGGTTTTCGTGTTAAAATAAAAATAATTTCGCGTTGCGAAATTTTTCCATTTTCACCTGCTGGAGGAAAAGAAGTATCGGAAAAGAAGGTCGGTCAAACCCGGCAGCCCGTGAAAGCGACGCGAAGGATGAAACGGAGCGGCAATTAGTGTAGAGAAGGAACTCTGAAAACGTAGAAGGGGTTTTAAAGGGACGAGCGGGATAACCGACGAAGGCAGGCGTGAACTGCAAGCGCGGGTTTGCTCACTGAATTTCGTAAGGATTAGAAGGGCGAAAACTGGAAAATATCCCTCGAAATGACATTGCCTCGAATTAACGGTTGCACACTACGAGTGCCTTGCCCTGTCGCAAATCGACGAAAAAAATGATTATGATCGCAAATTATTCCTCGCAAAAAAAAGGAACAAAAATAAAGGAATAACGTACGTAATGGAAGAGTAAAGTAACCGATGGCGCTGAAGAACATTAGAGACAAAGCATGAACCATTTTTCAACCTTGAAACAACTTGAAATATGAGAAATATGGAAAACGCGGAGATTTAAAATGCAGAATAGGAACGTGGTGTAGGGAACAGGATGTCGAGAAGTTTAGGGGATGCAAAGGGCTCAAGGGAGGACAGATCTGATCGAGAAGCGTGAAATGGTACCTCCTTAGGCAAAGAGCAATGGTAAAATCCAATTGCAAGGCCATTAAGCCCCGATTAACTGACAGAGCTTAGAGGAAACAGCCGCGTTGTGCAGCATAGACGGGACCGAGATTCCATTATGCTTTGAGCAACAATGGCTGAGGGCTGTTCCGTGGTGCGTCGGTGTGAATCGTACGTTCGTCAGGCGTTCTTGCACGCCCGTTACGATGTTTGCGTTTCACTGAGCCAAATTACCTTTCGCGCCCTTATCCACGCGTCGGGTGTTTCGTCCCTTTGATATCCAAATGACAATTTAACTGCTCAAGATACGCCATTTCGCAACGACGGGGAAATTATTTTCCGATCAGGGCTTTTAACGGAACAAATGAAAATATGGTATTTTTGATTTTGCAGATTCGTTGGCGGAATTCGGGCTGGACAGAAAATCTCGCCAACACCAAGCAGTCGAGAGAGACCAGGTCAAGTCCCCTCTTCAAGGTAAAATATTATATCATTTTTCAGTTTGACAGTACCGTAGAGAGGCACGTAAAGTTCTTCGGTGAAGGCGAAAACTTTTTGTCGCCGCCGAGAGAGAGAGAACTTGGAGCAACAAAAAGTGCTCGGAAAAGTTGCGCCCATCAAGTCGATAGCTGTACGCAGGCAAACTCGTTGATTTTAGGTTAATCATCGCGACTTGCTGGTTTGTGGTTTCTTATATGAGACGCTACATAAACTACGATCTTTAATTATAAACTCTTGCCGGCGAGGGTAAGAGAACTTGGATGAATTGCGCCTGACGGATTTCTTGCGTGAGCGTCAGCAGCTTTGATAACAAATGCGAAACTTGGCTGGAGAAACTTGCTCCGCCGGACCGAAGTTTCGATCGAATAAAAAGCTATTTAAATCGTGATTTCAATCTCGCGCATTTGCTTACATGCTGGACTTGATTCGGATTTAATCAAGAAATATCGCTGGTTTCGCAAATGCGTTGTAGAAAGAAAAAATTGCTCGAATTCAAGGCGAAACGTAAAATTGGAGAAACGATACTCGAGACTATAAGGCTATTAGAGCAGTTTCATTCAATCATAAACAACATTCCGATAAAAAGTCGAAAGGCGGCAATCTTGAAAGATGAGACGAAACGAGAACAGCTCAGGATGACTCGACTGGTTTCATTCTTGATTCACGTATGCATGACGACCCTCACGTTCTCGTCGCCTGCACCCTCTTTAATCGCGATATCTTCTTTTTTACGCTGGCCTTCGGCGTATAATTCAAAAGTCACGCAGATATATTATGATCACTGATCAATTTTCAATTACTTAAAATCTCAATTAAATTCGTTTACTCGTAGGTATCCTTCTACCGAAAATGCAATTCCGACGCGAAACTTCGTTCGACGTTCATACCGAATCCAGGATGCTCGCAAATTATTTCTCAATTAAAATCAATTTTACCCTCAGAATATTCCGAAGCTTATGCAAAACAACGTCTGCTACGAGATTATTGAAGTGAATCGAATTCATTTCGCTTTCGAAAGAAAATAATCAACCGAGCGCCTCTTGATGAAATTTCTTGAAGTAAAAATTGAGGCGCGAAAGAAAATGATTTATTTCGAGTATTACAAGCATTTCTTTGACGTATGTTGATAATTAGTGAGCGGCGCAGCAAATGAACTAAAGACTAAAGCGGATGGACAACGATGACCACTTCCCTTCTCTGCCCTTTTTCATCATCAGCCTGCACCTTATCGAGCGCGTACCTTCGCAAGTAACGAATATTAATATGCCAGTTCACCGAGTTCGAGAAGGCGATCGCGTTCTTTGGAGCTCGAGAGATCTTTCTCTCGGGAGTTGGGAACGCCTCTCGACGTTTCCTCTTCATCTCGCTGTGACGTCCAATGGATCGTTGGGTGTCGAGCTCGAATCTTGATCTTGCCCTCAAAGGGCCAATGAGAATATGAAAATCATTTGCTTTTCTGCTTTTCGCTCGAATCTTTTCCTTGATTATTTCAGGGTTGCCACGCAATCTTGAGAAATGAAAAACCTGTGAAAGTCGAAGATTCTTTCCATAATGAAATATTAATCGATTACTTTTTTTACGTCATTATTTGGAAGGTGCGAGGTATGAAATGGTATTGAGAGAAAACTTCAATTGATTTTGAAAGATATTTCATTGAATTTAAAAAATGACCCCTTTTTGCAGTATCTTTGCATTTTTGATCAATTGCATAATTGAAAAGAACATCATTGTCATAAAAATGAGTCAATAATTAATTTAATTTTTATCCAATGTTGCACAAAAACATTGTGCAAAAACGTTTCAGAAATAACGAAACCTGCGATTTCCCGATGTTGATAATCAAGAAAAAGTGACATTTTTGGGTTGGAGAACCTGAAAAAATCAGAGATTTTCGCACATAAATCGAAGTGGCAACTCTGTACTTAGAAAGTGCGTAAAATTGAAGAAACTATAAAATGCACAATGAAAATTAAATTTTATGTTGCAGAATCGCGGACAGGTTACTACAAAAATTCAGTATTGTTTACAAGCGCGACCTAGAAGAAACTGGAGCAGATAACGAGATAACAGCATTAACGAGGAAAAGAGCAACAAGTCCGAGCTCGGGAGATGAAAAGTCTCGTCGAACAACGGCGAAGACATTTGCAGAGGTCACAGATGCGACGTGCCGCACGAGACGTATAGTAATTACTAGTGTAGAATTTTTACTTCCGTATGTTATCCGCGAGCTGTAAGATAATTGCTTCGGGCTTCGAAAGCTAGAAACGCTCGACGTATTTATATTTCGATTCAAGTCTGAGATTCGTTCTCGAACGCAAG
>JABFQM010002401.1:0-15252 GCA_022816865.1 Zelostemma sp. ZL-2020 | reverse complement strand
TTAAATAAATTATACTGGCATATTAAATGGAATTAATTATGTTGCATTATAAATATTTTTTCCAATTTACCCTTGCATCAAAGTATCGATTCACCTTAAACGAGTTTTTTTAGTCCCATTCGAAAAAATCCATTTGGAAAATTAGCGTTTTATCAATTGGAAATTCGAAATGTTTTATCAAATAGAAAGTCGAAAGAAAAGAAAACGGAAAATGGGAATGTATACAGATTTACTGAAATCTGCAGGTAAATCTGTAAAAAATTGGTCATTCATCAATGAATAACAGACAAAAATTTCTGGTAAAATGATTTTAAAACTTCCATTTGGTGAAATAAATTACTAATATTCCAAATTAAATAATTAAATGGTTTCTCTAAATAAATTATTTCGACTGGGCCGGAAGCCATTTTTCGCGACGCGAGCGCCACGAAAGAAAAAATTGAAAGTCCCAAATAGGCCTATGTATATTTTTATTCGGTTACGATGTATGTTTTTGCCAATTTCGCGCCAATTCAGAACTAGTTTCAATTCGCCAAACGAGTTTATTGCAACAATGAATATTGCTTGTCCAAAAACAGCTACAGCCGAACCAGAAACGCTCGGAAAAATGTTTTTTTAAACGAAAAAAATGTTATACGATTAAAAAAAGTTCCGTAAAAATACGGAAATGAACGAAATACTTCGCAGTTCGTTCGGATAAAAAAATCTCAAGTTTAACAAAACATTATTCTGAGAAAATGCCAAAACTGAAAAATCTGTACGACCAATAGGCTATAACCGAAATCCATCCACCGAGCAAAACGCTATAGATGTATAAAGTTGCTATTCTGAAATTCCGACGATGCTCTGTCCGCTTGACTGATGAATCCCTGAGCCTAAATTGCTATATTAAAACGCGCAGACCTGTAAAAATAACTTGAAGAAACAGCGATGTTTTATGAAGTGGAAAAAGTGATGAAAAATAAATTAAATTGAAAAAACAGTTGTTCGTTGCGTTTTTCTTTCCAAAAATATTGTCTCGATTTAAAAATAAACAAAAGGTTTTTCTGAAAAGTTTTTTATTATTGAGTAAGTAGAAAAAATGACGATGGGAGATGGAATTTATTTAAAATTTTATAAATAAGCTTTCTATGAGGAAAAATGTTTTATTGAAGGGAAATTGAACCAAAATAGCATAAAATATTTTAAAAACTAAAAAAGTTTTCTTTATGAATAAACGAGTGTATGTTGAATAAAATTGAAACTTTCATTTCATAATTTCTCGATTTAAAAATAAGTTTTCATGAGTTGAAAATGTTAAAAAAAGAAAATGAATGGAAAGTTTCTTTACATTTCACGAAGTAATAACACGTTTGCAAACTTCGCGCAAATTACTTCGATATTGCAGTTTTTATAAGTTTGCTTTGCGAAGTGTGTTTAAAAAACAGTCAAGAATTTCGCCGACTTCTCTCACTTCAAAACTTTTCTTTACATTTAATTTATTATAAAACTGTTTATTCTCCTCAGAAAAAATTTCATTTCCCAAAACTTTTCTAAAAGTTAAAATGTTAATAATGTTTAAGGACTCACCAAAAACCCACGATACATAATAATCAGCAAAAACAATCAATGTTTCGCATTAAAAAAAAATTAAATCATCAAGCAAATTTTTTCGAGATGACAATTTAAATGTCACGTGTACTCCACCTGTCACTCGTGAAAATACTACGAAAAAACCAAAATATTCTTCGCGATTCCATGAAAAAGAACATCAACCGCAATTTTAAATCGCGAATTCCATGAAAAAAACATACTCCGAAATTCCGCAGACATTTGAGGAGCCAAAAAATGCACAATATAAAAAGCTCGATTCTCTTTATTCGTCAAAAGTGTGTACAGATTTCCCCGAAAAACTCACACACTTCGCGCGTTCCGTCGCACTACAAAAGACACTCATTCGCTTCGAAAAACAGAACAAGACAACCGAAGGACACGAAAAACCCGCAAGAAACGGAGCACGAGCCCGCGGCGGTCAAACAGTTGAAACACGCAAAGTCCAAAAGTCTGTAAATTGACAGCAGCGGACAATCGAACAGCTTCGAAGGGAGTGCGAGAGAAAAGTGAGGCAGTCGTGGTCTTTCGACGTCTTGTCGACGTTGAAGATGGCGCCACTTCACCATGCGCACGCGCTCTTCCGCGCGGTGGTGGGAGAAGTGTATTCGTGAAGCACATAATTAGAGTAAAGTTGGTAGTAGTAGTCTTTGGGACAGCGGCGTGTGCTGCACCATTGCGAGTCGCTTAGTCCTCGCGTCAAATCCTCATACATCGCATTCGCACACACGCACACGTGTGCGTCCGTTAATCACGTTGTGTTTTTTAACCGGCCAATGTGTAGTGTATGTGTCGTTCAAAAATTCTAGATGAACGCGAAGACAGTGAGTGACACACGGGAAACGAAACATGGATAAAGTCGAGGTGAGAAATATTTTGTTAATTGATTATATTAATTTTTTTTTTCATTTTTTTATTTTTTCAATAATTCATTATCGGAGTTATTAAAAAAATTCGCGATGTAGGGAAGTGACAGTGGTGCGGGTGGAGGGGGGAGGCACGTTGATCGTGCAGTTAGGCATCTGGCAACGAATACCATTGTGTGTATCTTCAACGAGCGATACTATTAGACGGACTGGTTACTCGCTCTCTCTCTCTCTCCCGAACCTCGCCGGATTTTTTCGTCCCCTCTCGCTCGCTCCTCCCTCCTTCTCCCACCTAATGCCAGTATTCCCTTGCTCACTTCTTGTGTCGCTTCTCACTCTCCCAAGCTCCAACTTCGCGTCTTCCCTCTCTCGCGCTCTTCTCTTTCTCTCTTCTTTTTCTTTCTCATTCTCAGTTAGTATGGTATTTATAGATGTGCCTTAACCCGATTTAACACCAATACAATCTCCCGCTTCGCATTGTCCCGACCAATATTTATCAAGAAATTACACATTTTTTGGATTCGGGAAAATTAAATGCCAAACGAAATGAAAACGCTCGTGTGCGTGCGCGCGCGCGCGTGTGTGTAGCCATATACGTAATGTTCCGGGAGGATTCTTGTGAAAGCGATGAAATATTTCACTTCCAAGAGATAAATAATGCAGATAAAGGCTTTACAGAGAAAAAGATTAAAATTGTATTTGTTACATATTTTTCAATTACGTTTTTAACTTTTCTAGAAACTAAGCATTGCGCGTTCGAACTGCATACTTCTGAAATGATATCATCCATTTTATTTCCACTTACATTTTTTATCAAAGGTCAAGACGGATCGAAAATGAAAAAGCATTGTACATTAGTAACGAAATAACCTCTTCATTAATTTCGTTCTTGAAAGTAGAGCTCGGAAAAATGGCGAAAATATTACATTTTTTTTTAAACGAGCGCAGAATTAAAATCCTCGGAAAAACCTAACGGCTACGAGCAATATTCCAGGAAATATTTTCTCTTCGAAGCAAGCAGTATCACGGAAAATACAATGGCGGAATGAATCCTCGAAGCGAATGCATGAAATTTCGAAAAGTTCGATATTTGTAATTGACGGTCTCTTGGTTGAATTTTGCCGGGACAAAGACGAAAGATCTATTATTTTGCAAACGCGACGTGAATGCGAATCAAGACAATGGGCTACTTCGAAATAATATTCGCACACATCGTCGCCCCGATTCCAACGTTCAAGTACATTTCCTCGCGCAGCACTTTTTTTTCTTCTCGTTTAATTACCGTTACGTTCGTTATTTCGTTTTACAATTGATTCGCGCATAACTGAAATAATTATCGGTATTCTTACATTATCTCCGAGCAAAGAAAAAAGTCTTTGAAACTCTAAACTTTCGAACGTTCGATTACGTAACGAGCAATTATTTCTACAAATAAACGCATTTGTATTCCCTTCTAAATCTGTGTCACGAATTCCTCAAAAGTTTTCCCCGCGGAAATGGAAAAAATGTATAACGCAATATTTAATTCATTTTACCAACTTCGTGGTATCCCAGCAAAACATTCGGATGTTTTTAATCGATAATAGTTTAATTGTGTGGGTCTGACCGTGTGACTCGGTAATAATCTTATCACGAGAACGTACACTACGACTTTCTCTTTATTACAATGTATTTTTAGATTATTATTGTCACTCGATATAGTTATACTGTAAATGTTTACAAGTGTGTGCGCGTATTATTTTTGAGAGCCCATTCCTTCTACGAGAATCAAGTTCTCCTCGCCTATTTGTGATTTTAATTTATTTAGGACTCGAAGTTACGCGGAACGACTCGAACGAAGAGCAAGAAAGTACACGAACCAACCGGAGCGCCCCGCTGCGCATTCACACACACGCAAACGCACACGCTCGAACGCAACTCGTCGCATATGCAACTCGCTTCTTGTTATGTGCCTGATGAAATTGTGTTATTTCAGTTTTGTCTTATTATGACTTTTTTCACGAATAAACTCCGGATTTTTGATTGAATAATTAATCGGCTATGACGTCAATATTAAAATTAATTACTTTTACGAATTGAGAACAAATATTCGAGTCTCCAATATGGCTTTCGAGTGTCTCATTATTTCGGAAATTACAAATTGATCAACTATTTAAATAGCTGTTTTTGATGTTGACAATATACGCTGAGAATTACGGAAAATTTTTTTAAAACAATGCGCTTTTCCGAGAACTAACCTGAACTTGAAAAAACGTTGAAAAGTAATGACGAGTTTTATGATTAGTAACAAAGATTAACGACTTCTATATATTATTTCGGAATTTTTGGACATGGAATGGTGTCGATTCATCGTATAATCGAAAATGAATGGCGTTGATAAAATTGCTGATAACCGTTTTCAATACAAAAATAAACGACGAGGAAAATTAAAATTTTCTAAAAATAAATGCGGCTCATCAGGTTTTTCCGGTGGATAAATAAATAAATGAATTAATCAATTCCGTGAATATGTCGATTCGTGGACGATTCGATTTGCCGAATAACAATAAATATTGAATACGGCGTCGTCATAAATTATAGAATTAAATTCGTTAACGAAATATGTTTCTTTTTAACATAAAACCAATATCTAATATCCCAGTACAAATATGACTCGAATATTCTCCTTGTTCCCATGAAGCTTTGAAAACGGAATTTAATTACGTAGATAAGAGTCTCCTGATAAAGTGACACAATAATCGTTGCCTTATTTAAAAATAAACTCGACGAAAAATAGAAAACTTTTCTTCTCGCCGTTGCGTGCGACGTAAAATTTCGATCGCAAACTTTTCGCGGAACACTAAAAATGTCATCTTCGCGTGGCGGTGCTGACCGTAAATAAACACTATCGATTTCACTTAAAATTCTGCCTACATCTGATTTCCGAGTGCGCAAAACCGTGCAGCGGCATACTTAATGGCATTTACTTTTGCAGCTTCTCTTTCTTGCGCTTTTTCGCTCTACGGCTATGACTAAATTGCATTGCACGAGCAGAGCTCGCGAAACAAGTGTCATTTGTATCCGCGAACGGGCGGAGCGGGACGATGGAGAGCGCGCGCGCACCGCTCGATTTTCCCGAGCGACTGTACCTCACGCTGAAATTCTAATCGGCAAAATTAGTCGGCTGTACAGTCCCGGCGAAAAGTTTTCCCCTGACCGCGATCGCCGCTGATGAAAGTTACGAAATCGGATGGTTATTGAGAAAAAAAAACGCAACATTAATCGATTCCGATTTTGGGGGGAAACGAGTAACGACTTTCATGGCTCGTAACGTGGATAATGGTAAACGTCAAAACAATCACGTGTAACGCTTCGCAGCCATTTTAGTCCCGCTTTCACTGTGCGTGAACCGCTCACGCGACACATTTAAAAAAAAATGTTATTCCAGAATTAATTTGATAAACAGATAAGCTAAACGAAAAGTCATTACTTATGTAGAACAGAAAAAAATGCAAATTGAAAAATTCCTTCTTTGCTCATTATTATGTAATCGATATTTGAGTACATGGGGTAAATTTAGAAAGCAAGTTTTGCTTTTACAAGTGAATATTGGATAGGAAATGCTTTGAATAATTGACGATTGTTTTGTATTTCGTTGGGGTTTGGAAAATCGTCGTGGAGGAATTTAAAAAAAAACGCGGGAAAATGTTTTCGTGGGTTTGAATAAAAGTTTGAGTTGATATGAACGTGGTCCATGTTTATACCGCGGTGGCTAGTCATTCGTCAGGATAGCTATAGCACACCAAAATCCGCAACACGGCACGTTATTTAAGCTTGTGAATGTAATCGCGGGAGGCAGACACAAACAGACGGAATCGTAAATGTGACGCACCACGTAACACTTACCGAATGGAATTACATGTTTATCGTGATTCTGGATTTTCTCGCAGGAAAATTGCAGCAAATGAGCGATTAAAATTTATGCTAATTCATTAGCGCGCCTAATCGCATGTAGCGCGCTAGATATTTTATTTTGAATAACATCGTTTTTTTTTTTGGATTATTTTGGTTGGGATTTAACTGCTTTTTCATTCATCGATGGAAAAAATCGATAAATAAAGATAAAATACAACACTTTTATTTTTGTTTTCGATACTTTTGTGTGATTGTTGATAGCAACTTGAAATACGTCATGTTTTTATCTAAACATATTTTAAAATACATTATTATTTGACTGTTGAAAATCACGTTGTTATATCATATTCTAAAATTAAATTCAGCATGTTTTCAGAATTTTTTTCCAATGTTGCAACAATTATTTTGTAAGTAATTAGGTTTTTAATTAAATGTCAATATAAGAAGAAACTGGAACAAAGCCGTTTCAGCTGATGATTACAGTTTTAGAAAACATTGTTCATTACGTAACAAAGCTTGATTTTCTAGTATTTATATTACTGTTTGAAAAACAAATTGTTCGTTAATTGAATTTGAAAAACAAAAATACGCAGTAATGAATGACAAAGAGAAATTAAAGTTTGTGGCTGTTTCAAAATTCAACTTGTTATTTTAACTGAAATTATTATCGAAGCGTTAAATTTTAATTTATAATGTACTACTTCAGTTTCTGAAACCACCTATGTTTGAAATCTAATCTTCTTAGCAACAATGGAAACATGATAACCGCGCTTTGCTTATCGCAATTTCATGTACAACACTCCAGGATATTGATTATGCATATGCTCATTTATCTATTGTATCAAGTGACAATTTTGCACTTAAAAATCATCGTTCACTCGGCAAATTATGGAGAAATAATTACTCCTGTGCGCATTTAATTACAATTATAATGGATGAAAAAAGTAATCTTTCATATAGGGGTCGTTAAAATTTTACCGAAATTTCGCCGAGTGGAATTGGCCCTTCGAACTTTGGTAACCGCAATAGTCGCAAGCTTCCTCGCTTCTACGTCGTGCCTCGTTATCGTAATTGTGACACACTCCGCGAGACGATTCTCGTTAAATCCGTTTACGCTTCCCTCTTTGCCGCGCGCTCGCCAACGCTTTTCGCTCACATTTCGCACGCTTCGATAGAAAAATTGAAAGCCGTTTTCATTGTCACGGAATTACAGAAATTACGAAATTTATAAAAAAAGGAAATGTGTTTGCGAACGGGGGAAAAGCATTTGCCAGTTTTCGAAAGTTTTCCCGAGTCGAATGCTTGAAAGAAGGTTTTGTCACGTCCCGGAGAGAAACCTGGGTTCGCAGAGGCAGAATTCGGAAGGTGGCGATAAAGGAATTCGAAAAAAAAACAATTTGGAAGCGAATTCCTGGACACAGGTACTCGAGTGCGAGGAAATCAAAGCCTGCAGGCTTTCAGTTACTTTTCTTTGCGCCTCCGACTTTCCTTTCGTCCCATCCTTCGCCTTGTCTTCTTGGCTTTCAGGCCTTGCATTACTCATCATTTAAATATTTTTCGTAATTGACAAACTTACTTCTTAATCTATTTTTAATTGACCATCGTTGAAGAATGTACGCATGTGACAATATTTTGATTCGTATTCTGTCCGAAAATGGATGCAATTATGCCAAAATTGTCTTAAAATAGAACTTCGATAAATCGCAAATTGTTCCTCGTTACGTTAACGCTGCTATTTATAATTTAAGTGTAATCAATTTATCGATTACGGGATAGCATTTGAACTCCCAAACGTACAGATAAAGTCACGATAAAAGTTCTTTTACGACCTTGCATTTGTGCACCGGTTCCAAGTTTTCTGAAAAAATATATTCCTCGTATAATTTTTTATCTTTTTCTTCTCTTTTTTGGTTGAATGAGCACGTAACGTTGAATAAGTTATTAATTTTTCCTTCACAATTCGTGAGATTTTCGCAAATTTTCGTCGGCATGGGAAAATCGTTGGCAAACATGAGCACCACTGGGCTTTTATTCCCGAGCTCGTAAAGCGAAGGAAGAATTCGCACAAAATTCAGTGTCTCAGTTGAATACTCGTGTAGTCTACGACGCAGCCGACTTTGTTCCCTTTCATGTGAGAGTGAGCGCGATGTGTATGCACGATACAGGCATTGGTTTACACGAGTCAGGTATAAAGGATACTCAACTCGATTTTCAAGTATATTGCCCGCCCGGACGGAAAAGTTAATACCAGAGATTTCAAAATTAATCGAATTTATGCCGCCCCGGAATTTATGAAACGTCGGGAGAAAAAGATGAAACTTCTTCTGGATAACAATGTGAAATATAAATGTAATAAGCAACGTTTTATTTTCGAAGCATTTTTTTGCCCCCGGTAAATGACGCAACGGCTTTCGCTCTCGGTGCGCTTTGTCTCTTTTTAATTTACATCGGCACTCTTCTTCGTTTAACCTTCGTATCCCGAAGCGACATATTAACATTTTTTTCGTGTATCCGAAATGAGCTAATATTGATAAAGCGGAGTGTGTTCCTCGACGAGTCTTAACCGGGTCACCCAGAAAATCTGATTGCGAGCTTTACGACGCGGTAGCATGCTCGGCCGAGTAGATCTCGGGGAATATTATATTCCGCTGTTCTATTTATCCAGGTCGATGGTATTGTAAAAACTGTTGCGGTTGTAAAGCGACTTATGTCGTTGTACGATTGATAAGCAGTTATCTGGCACCTTGAAAAATGCGTATCGAAGAACCGTTCGCGTTCGTTTTATTTTACTTTTGTTTACCGGAAACGACCGCGAGGATTCGATCAGAAAGCGAGATCTTTTTGTGCCGTGGATGTATACCTTTTACGTAGTAGAATTATTTTCCTGTTTAGTTTTCCTTGTGCGCGCGGTAATATACGCGACATTGTCGAGTCGAGTCGAGGAGGAATTACTTATCGCTCCGCTAAGCTTTCAGGTCGAATTTTTATTGAATGGAAAATTAGAGGCACAGTGTTTTTTTATTTTATATTTTTATTTGCAGCCTTTGCCGCGGGTTTTACAGCGGTTTAATTAACTTTCGTGAACTTTGGCAGCGTTGGTTCATTATTGCCCGAAGAGAAAATTTGCTGGCGAGATTTTTTGCCACTTTTAATTACATCAGTTTCGACGGATTTTCAAAGTGAAAGTATTGCTTTATGTTATTCCAAATTTGTTGAGGTTGGAATTGAAATTATGAAATGTTGTTATTTTTGTCACACGTACAATGCTTACAATGCTCGTGAAGAAATAATCGAGGAGAAAGTGCAAAATAAAGTAGTCGCGGAAGCGAGAGTGTGTTAGATCGTGAAATGAATCGAAACTTCCTATGCAAACCACGAACGGAGTATGTAGGTACGGTTGTGGAACGTAGTAATCAAAAACAAGATTATGACACTGCGCAATGCGCACGATCGTAGATCTCTTCGTTACATTTGAAATTATAATAAACATCTTATAACACACTGTGTTTCATTCGTGCTTGAGAAATCGAGATGAAATTATCTGTTTCCATAAAACGAGCGTACTTTCATTTGAAATGTATTGAAAAATGAATGAACCGAAGCTTCTTTTTGCCGTGATCCGTATTTTGCATAAAAAACGAAGCGGGGATTAATTCCAGGGTTTGATCGTTGTAATAAGCTTTGTGAAAAAATTGATACGCAGATAAAAATACAAGGTCGGCTTGGCTGGCGGAGAAGGCACGGAATCCGCAGTCGAATTTTATGGATTCATGGCTATAAAGAGATGAGAGAAAATCGAGGACGAGAGAGAACTCGTGAGAACTGCTCTACGTTACGGTGACTCGCATCGATAAATTGTTTGTTTGAAAAAGGCACGGGATATTCATTGCATTTGAATTTTCTCTTCGCCTCGAACACTTTTTTACACGATTAAACTGTGAATTCGTTTATTTTTCACGCTTCTGAAAATCGAATCCGCAGTTTCCGGAACTTTCCTTGTCCTAGAAACGAAGCGAATGTTTGATACGAAAATTTTGGCGCCCGCGAAAATAGAATTCAACAATACGAGACGCGCGTGAGAAGAATTTTATCGCGATGCAAATTCACGCGCAAAACTGACGTGCAGAAGGAAATTTCGTGCTCGCTGTTTTTATTTCTTTCTGGCATTTCGCTATTTCAGCGATTACAGCGCTATTGTCGAAATTTATCGGTTTTTCAATGTTGTTTCAAGAATCTTGATTGCACGAGAATCAAAGTTTTTGTTAAATGACGGGAACTTGTTCGAGAAACGGCAATTTTTTCGAAGCAGCATCGGTTAGCATTAATAATATATAGCTTTGAAGATGCTTTTGTTTGTCAATTAAACGAAGATAATGACATTACGTGAATGGCGCATTATTAGGTTTGCACGTAATGTATTCCGCAGAGCAGAAGTGGTTAATAATTGAGCGAAGAACAGTCAACGAACGATAAAATTTCGTTACAGAAAGCACCTTTATCAATCCTAATAACATTCGCTGCTTGCTCAGTTGCCAAAATGAAACAAAAAAGCTTGGAAAAGTCGAGTTTATTGTCGTCGATTCGCATTTATCGAGAAAGAAGGATAAATTCCCGACGTCAATTATCCCGCAATTAACGAATGTACTAAACCTTTTTTTGTTCTCGAATTCAGCTCCGCGATATTTTCAATGTACTAATTAAAATTTCTCTACCGCTGGAACACGCGAATTTCTTTTATCTGAAAGTAAACTTTAAGAGTTTGTGTGAGTTCGCGCAATGAAATAACGAAAACCGGTTTAGCATGTAAATGAATCGTGTGAATTTCAATAACATTGCGCATAGTTGCGGCTGACAGTGCTCTTTATGTTGCTTCAACACATAATAGATCCCCTGATTCGGGCCAATGATGTTTTTAAGATAATCTTAGCTCCAATGAAAACGCTTCGTTGCCCCTTTCTATTACTAATCAGGAATGTCACGTTTCTGGATTCGGAAGAAAAATGTTTGCCACGTTAGAAAGATAATTATTTGAACGGCCGAGTTTTGTTTGTTGCTTTATTTTATTTTTTAATATCACGACAAAGCATTTCCTATTTTGTGCATCGCAGCATACGATACGTTCGTTGTCGTATGGGTCGACATGCGAGAAATGCCTTTTCTTTTTTTGTGTTCAGGGCCGGATAATCGATAGCGGAACTGTTAGTACTTTTCTAAAGTCCAGGCTCACGAACCTTTTACAATTATTTACTTGGTTGCTCCCAATGAATGTTTCTGGTTTGGCTTTTTTTTAACGTGAAAGTTTCCGAGTTATTTTAATGGCATTCGGAGTAAACATTTTCATTTACTTTGTTTCCGTCGCTAATGTACGATTCAGTGATGAAAGTATCTATGACGATTGCGCCGCGAATTTAATTAATAAACCGGAAAAGTTTCAAAATGTTGTACATCTATGAAAAGAAAATAATTACAAAACGAAACGTCGACAATTACGTAATTGGAAACTACTCGTTCCCTTCAGCGAAACAATGTTTAAATTATTCGACTCGGAGAAAAAGCATTACGATAAATGAAATAGTTATTGTGTAGCATTGTATTTTAAAGGCCGAGTTCGTTCCTGTATACGAGAACGAGTTTTTGTTCGGCTTCTCCTTCGTTCTCATTGCCTCTTCCTCGCTATATTACGCTTGATATTTTATTTTTTTACGTCTCTTTAGGAAGCACTCGAGCGAGATTGTACAGACTGCTGTTGTATTTGATTAACAGCGACGAAAGTTGGCGTTTCGAGTTTATCACGATTTCGAGAGAAGGCGATTATAGAAAATAAAGGCTTTTCGAAATCGACGATATTTCAAGCCGCACCAACACTTTGCAGAATTGAATCCGGCTGCTGTTGGGTGTCAAATTGGGTTGGCGGGGGGAAGAAATGAACGAGTGGGAAGAGGACGGAGATTGGAAGGGACAAGATTAATCTTACTACGAAGCTGAAAAATACGGAACAATCGTATGACTCGAGAAGGACACGCGTTGCGAAATTTAACGAAATCAGATTGTGCTGAAAAACCGATAAACATTGTTACAGTCTCGTTAATTGCAACAAAATCCACGCTTCGGGAAAGAATATTTAGCCGAGATAATGAACGTTAAATTGCGATAAATTGTCGCCTACAAAAGAAACGTTTGTTGCGGAAATAACGTGGAAAACTAATTCAATGAGCTCTCAAAGGATTTATAACGCAACGCATGACGTGCTACCGAGTTACTCCGTGATTATAGGGCAATAGACAAATGGCTGGTGTGTATCGCTCATACTTACGTATCATGTGACGTATGAATCGAGCGCGCTTGGGCATTACGAGCTTATAAAACGCTCGCTTGCCCAATGAATTGGGAAATTTAGGAATGAACTTCGGATATATTCAAAAACTATGAAATTTAATAAAAAAGCCGCAAGTTTGGAATTTCTTTTTGTCAGCGAAAGCGAGGATGTCGGTAACTTCGAAAACTGACTTACGCCAAGTTTTTAAGCAAGAAGCAAAAGTCGACAAAGTGTTTTGTTGAATTTACAAGTTTGTTTCAAATTAACCGAATTTTATTAATTAGATATTTTAAGCATACTTTCATGGGAAATATGAATTTTTTATGAATGAACTTGCAAAGGGATTTTTTTAAATGAATAATTATCAGAACTCGGTACATTTCATAACCACGGATTACTTCGAATAAAAAATTCAGAGGCTGTCTCAGTTTTGTTGATTCAGCGAACTTGTTTTGCTGAATCAACAAAACGATATTTGATGAAGTTGACACGATCGCGAATTTTTTAAATCAACAAAATCTTTTGTTTGCGTGCATAAAATTCATGAATTGTTAATAACAGCGCTTCGAGTAGTGAATGAGTAATTGCAAATTAAAATGGACAAAAAATGTTTAAAAAATTAATCGAATGTGAAAAACCCTGCAAGTGCCATTTATCAATGAGTAAAAAAACTAAAATTACACAAAGCTTGCTGCTTTTTTACTCCTGATGAAAGTGCTCATTGTGACAATGTCGTAACTCTCGGATGGTCTATACTGCGCCGTTCAGTTCTTGCCAATATTAAAATCAACCAGCTAATGTCGTAACTGTTTTACGATCGAATTATCATATAAAAATTGCAACTGAACTTTAGCTCGAAATAAGTCAACATGACAAAGAATTAAATTTTTTCCAAGTTCATTCTGTTAATTCTACATAAATTTTGATTAAAATCGAGTAAAAATTATACTCGTAGCTCAGTAAAAAAAGGAATTATTTTCGAATCAAATCGCTCTCGATCCATCTCAAAAGAGAAGTCGTTACAATTCCGAAATTGCAGGATTCTAATGAGTTGTGTTTCTTCTTCATTTCCCTTTTGACAAGTGTATTTGTAGACTTTTGAGGAAATAAAGTAGGAATCACTCGTGCGGATAAATTCGAGAAGAGGGGATGTTATTGAGTTTGGGAGCTTTGCTGGAACGGCGAGGTTGAACAGAAAAGGAAGCAGGTATAAAAGTTTCAAAATGCACCTCCATCTCGAGACATCTGATCTCTCTCTCTCTCTTAATGAGACCCTTGTGCCTCTCTTTGCGGTCTTTTCATCTCGGGAGGAGGATTATTTTAGTTTACATGTCAAACACGTTGCCAGTTTCAATAGTTTTAAGTGACCGGAATAAATGCCAGTGTAACAACTCGTTTTTCAAGCCGAGCTAAATCGTTCCGAGGGCTATTAATTAGGTTTTAATTCGAAGATAGTGGCGAGTTCATTAAATGTAAATTTGCGAAAGTGTCTTCCGACGTGTCTTTTTTACGTTTGCATTCGACTTAATTGCATCGAAATGTTAAGCAGTAGAGAAGAAACAGATGACATAAATCTTGAACTGAAACTCGATCGATAAAGTGAACTGCGCGTATCAATACATGCCGAATACGTATGTAGGAGGTCGCGAGGAGAGCTCAAAACACTCGCTGTTATTCATGTAAATAATCGTACGCATAAATGCATGCCCGATGGCCTCAAGGCTACACATGTATTCGAAGCGTCAAAAATATCAGTTTCGCATGCTTCGAAGAACATTATCTTACGCCTCGACGTGTCTTATCGCACAAAAAAGTCATTAACAGGCAATTTCTTACTCTCCGTAATCGTGCATTCGCTACAGTGAATTATGGTAACGGAAAATATTCCGGAAGTGTTTGAATTTAAACATTTTCGACGTATATTTGGCATGGGAATTTCGGGCGTATCGATGCCGAAACTTTATTGGCAATAAACTTCTGTTGTCTTGTAACGAAAACCTTCCGCGGGAATAATAACGATAATGACCCCAGGCTGGATAATAATAACCTGGCAGGAACGATGCCAGGGTTTTTGTGGAGGAATGATGAAGAGAAACGAAGAGGTGTTGAATAAGGATAGCGCGTGGAGGGGCTCTCGGAGAAAGGGGAGCGGGTAAGGCTTCACTTTCCGGAGTTCATTTCAGCCCGAGACTTGAATGCTTAAATGAAATCTTGAAATGAACATGAGCGTTTTTTTTTTTCAGCTATTGTTGCCGACGAGTCAAGTTTATCTTTACTCCCATTGTTTTCGACAACATTAGTCTGTTATCATTCGTTAAACTTGTCAATTACGCTTGTTTTTTAAGGAAAAAATTTAATGGGTTAATTAAATTATTCAATTACAAAGAGATGCGTTTATTCCGCTGTACAGTCATTATTATTCATGGGAACTTTATCCAATTGAGCGCGATGCGATAAAGTTAACTTTCGAAAATCCAGAGTTTCATTTTTGATAGGTAAACATCTCTGATAACTTTATCAACGTCTGTTAAATTGCCGGGAATGATTCACCGTCGTGTGTAACAGCCTTTAGGGAACCAAAGGGTT
>JABFQM010002400.1:0-15261 GCA_022816865.1 Zelostemma sp. ZL-2020 | reverse complement strand
TTTTCAATTGTTCGTTACGAGCATTTTTGTACAATTTTTTCACTCGCGTATTTTTTTTCGTGAAGAAGAAGATATTGTTAAATAAATTATATTAGCATATTAAATGTAATTAATTATTTTGTATTATTAATATTTTTTCCAATTCACCCTTGCATTAAAGTATCGATCCACCTTAAATCTGAAAAGAAACACTCACTTGTTTGCTCAAAATTTACGTGAACACGGAAATACGAAATTTGTCCGCGAGAATCTATTTTATCGTGTTTAAAAGAGATAAAATGTCAAGTTTTATGAGAATAAATGCGAAATTCATCAACCAAGTCGGTGACATTTTATTCCCGGTAAATTTTAAGTAGAAAAACCTGTAATAGTCGGACAAATCGTTCGCGGCACGCGAAAAATTTTGAATAACAATAATGCAGTTGTAATTTTCTGTAAAATGTGAGAAAAAATGACATTCCTATTTGTTTGTTCCAAATTTACATGAACACAGAAATACGAAATTCGTCTACGAAAATTCATTACATCGATTTGCCGGAATTTTCGTGTTCGAAAGAGGAAGAAAACATAGAATTAGTAATAAAATCGGTGAACTGTCAAGTTTTATAAGAATAAATGGGAAATTCATTAACCAAGTCGGTAAAATTTTGTTCTCGTTAAATTCCAAGTAGAAAAACCTGCAATAGTCAGACCAAATCGTTCACTGCATGCGGGAACGCGTATTACTCGCGTATTTTTGGGTACATTTTACCGAGCCCATCAATTTATCAACATAGTCAGTAAAAAACGACTAAAAATTGATGCACGAGTACATTTCTCGTTCACGAAATTAACGATAAAATTTGTCCACGAATTAAGGTAATCAATGTCCAACATAAAAAAGTACTTCAATTTTGTGAACTATTTTCTCAACAATATTATAATGATATCTTTTAAAATATTATTATTATTATTATTATTAGCAAATATTATGAATAAAAGAAATTTTCTTCCTCAGAATTTTGTATTTTTCAACTGATTCAAATTCACAACTTCTCATTTCGTTCGTTACTTTCGTAAATAATGTCTTTCGCTAACAACGTTTGCTCGGTAATTTTTTGCAGGACAAATGAGATTCATCTCGTAAAAACCATTAAAATACTATCGAAAACATTGAAATAATTGTTCCTGTTAAACACTGATTACCGTGAAAACACTACCTTAAAAATTGCGGATCTTACCCTTGCGAAGACTCGCTGCAAACGGACGAATCTATTCTGTAATGGCTGGGATCATTCTCCGACATACGGATATCTTCGGATCCGCTGGGGCTCATGTGCCGCGCGGAATGATGTTCCAGTTGTCTGATGATATCCTCCAAAGTGCGTATACGAAATGTCCCACATGTAGGCGGCAGGTCCTCTTCATCGTCCTCGTCGTGGTTATCCATATTATCCGGATCGTCGCTTTCTTTCCTGTAGGCATCGGGGTACCCGCATTCGGCGAGTTTACGAATCGCGTCGTCGTCCAGAATATTTCCGCTCCCGGACGGCATCGACGACGAATCCCGGTGGCTCGCGGCGTTGCATATCGCCTTTATTATGTTATCGCGATAACCATTTAAGCTGTTCAACGTACGCTCGACGTCGCTCATCGTTCCCGCTCCTCCTAATCCTGACAATTACACGGTTATCAAGGATTATTCTCCGAACATCGTTAATTTTATCGAGTGGTAGTATCGCATTGTGAGTAGGGTTGTCAACGTTTTCGTTTGTGTGACTATTCTGAATATGTGCTACGTACTGTACATAGTTATATCAAGATTGAGTGTATTTTATGTTGTTTATAAATGGTGCTCGCATTTTTATGCGAACATATTCGTCTCACAAAATAATGTTGATACTTGTGCAATCCTGATAGTCAATCGTACATGTTCGACCCTTTCTTTATTTCCAGCTGAATTTTTGCGATTAGCCCAGGTGAAAAAAAGTTGGACTCGATTCCATTTCGTTTATGAAATTTGTCGAATTTTCGCATCGTTTGCTCCGAAGGATTTCAAGCGAGAAACTCCCAAAAGAATTTGTGTCCCCAAATGTATTCTTCACGTCGAGAATTTGAAGGAGAAATTTGTCATCCCCGGACGATTGACAACCCTAGTCGTGACGACTCATTCGCCCGTTTTTTTTTCTTGTACAACTATCAGGCATTACAATACCGTAACCACCGTGTTTCTTTAAAATTCCCTTCTCAGGCAACTTTGTGAGACTGTTTGGTGGGAGATCAATGAAAGAGACATCCACCTCTGCTCTCGTACCTCCATCTTCCTCGTCTATTCCCGGCCTCAACTGCGGTTTGTGCTCCCTGAAAAATGAGCAGACATTTCGTTTCATTGCTACTTTAAAGAATTTTACTGCCGCTTGTTTTTACATTTAAAAATGTAGCGAGTCGAGCGAATCTCGTTACGTTTCGCGGGATTTTTGCAATAAAAATATCGCACTTTACTACGAAAACACTAAAAAATGAAACTGTAGGATAATTTTTGTTCCTTTTTTGCTTATTCTCGGGGGCTTAATGATCCAATAATTATTTCTATGATTAAATGAGAAAAAAAATTAACGAGACATGCATTCTCGAGCTTCGAATCAAATGAGATGAGAAAATAATGAAGAATTCCCTGAATAGGTACATTGAATAAATCGAATCGCATTGAATTATTGAATAATTCATTAAATGGATTATAAACTGTTGGACTAAAAATATTTATGAGTTCATGCATATAATTGAAGTACATTTACTTAGGTTCGTGCTTGAAAAAACTCTATTCGAAATGAAAATTAACGATTGATCCAACAGAATTTCAACGCGGTGCATTTCAAGCAGCAAAACTGATAAATAAAAAACTAAAAACCCTGACTTTGGACGAATGGGCAATTATTATAAACAAACCAGCAAGCAAAAGTAAAAAAATTGAAAACTCTTTCTCGCGACGAGAAAAATGAGCAAGTATATTTACATTACTACAAAGTTGTTTGAAACTGTAATCAAATCCAGCGAGATCGTGCCAATGAAGCATGAGTAGTTTCACTCAAGTTTTTAGAGTAGCAAGTTTTACTACAACGAGATTATGGCAAAAGTTTTTCGGTATTACGCAAAAAAAGGAGAGGTAATTCTATGAGATATTCTTCGAACTATCGTTGAGAAAATGTAATTGGAAAATTGAGTTCGATTACGAGAGTCATATTTGGAAACTCTGTACCAACTTAAAAAAATCCGTTTCCCTTTAGCGAATAATTGGTTTCTACGTTGTTCAGAGGGTAAAGGTAATTCATCACGACGATACATTTGAACTTACTTGAGTCGCGTCCCGTCTGCGGTAGCGACGGTGCTTGGGCATTGGAACTCCACGCCTCGTTGCTCGTTGCGGCTGGAAATACACCAGCGTAAGCACACCGCGAATATTTCCGTAATTTCAAGATTTAATTCATCTCGAAATTGTGTCAAGAAATTACGTTTTCACCCTCGCCCAAAAAATTACTGCAAAGTACTAGACTTTAAGTACTTTGATAACATTTTTGTGGGCTGAGTGCTACTTATTATTTAAACATTTCTCAAAAGGTAGAAGATTTTCATGTCGTTCCTGTTGAAACTACGCAGCTTGAGACTCGTTGATTTCGTATAAAAAAATCACTTTTCATTCCAAACACTAATCCTTGAAGTACTTGAAGTACTTTTTTGGGAGGAGTCGCAGTATCGATCGAAGCTGAGCAAAATTTTGACATCTATTGTAATGACTGCTTTGGGACGCCAAGAAATAATGTTTGCGTACAAGGAGCAACTGCCAGAAACACTGAGAAAGAGAAATTCGGTGTACCTGTAATGAGGCATGCTGCCAAAGGTGAGAATTTTATTAACATTGTCAAGAGCAGCGACTTCCGAATGATGATTTCCCGAAGCGCTGCTGTACGTCTTTGTCACCGGCTTTTTCGAATAAGGTGGATCATACTTCTGAAAGGTGCTTTTCCTTCTGTGAAAAAGGCAATAATTAACCAGAGCTCGTTAGTGATACGCGCAAACGCTGAAAAGGACGACGAAGCACATGCATTGCTAAGTTAAAACGAGCGATGCTTTGCCGAAGAAACTATTTCAAGATTCGGTTCAAAATGCGCCTTTTGGCGCATTTTACACGAGTGATCAAGGAACGTTGCATCTTTCTCATTACTCATACGAAAAAGCAATTTAAATAATATTAAATGTCTTTTTTTATCGCAGTAATCCTCGACGTTACATGGGTTTACTAAGCAGTAAAAAATGTCCTCTCGTCAGAGACTAAAAGACTAAGATTTTTGAGTAACTCGTTACTGCAGCTTCGCAAAATAAGTTTATACAGCGCTTTACACTTTTCAAAAGATTATACAAGAAGTGCATGGAAATCTGTCGTCTTTCTAATGGACTTTTGCAAAGTCACAGTCAGCTTTGCCGTATTTCATAGAAAAAATTCTAATCTGACAAGCTTAATCTACGTTCAGCTCGCAGTGTTGCGAGGTCGACGAAGCTTATTCGACAAAAGATTCGTTCGTACGCCTCTCTTTGCTTAATCGGTCTTACGATTCGTTTTATACTTTGAAAAGTCCTTGCTTCAAATGCTTTGATTTATACAGTCAACGAAGTGAGGGAAAACTCTCGGCCTTTTCAAGACGGAGAAAAACTGGCGAGAACGTCGGCAACTTTTCCCCCGAGTTTGGCCAGAAGCTGTTCGATAATTGGGCAATCGTCGATTCTTGCTCTTTATTTTTCGCGTCATCTTTGCGAGTGGAATTGGAATTGTACGAGAAATGGTAACGAACGAACGAACCTGACGTCGCAATAGTTAATCTATGCCCAGGTAAACTAATAAACATCTACAAAGCTTGACGCATGCTGAAAACAGAAATGCTCAACCAGTCAAATAGTACAATGCATCAGCAGCTGCTGGCTTCGTAGCTAGACGTATAAATATGTGTGGGTTGTGCATATGCGCGATTGGTACCGTCCACTTCATTCAGAATATGAGTTAAGAAATAAAGACTGTAATCATACATTCACATTGATAAAAATTCAGATGAAAATTAAACTTAATACGGTAAAAATGGACTCTCAAGAAGTTTGCTCTTTATCTCTCCTTAACAAGTTCATGAAAATCTGTCGTAGGCTAAAAATTTCTGGGCACAGTGTATCACAGTTGTATGAACAAAGTACGATCGACGTGCCAAATGGAAGAAGTTGCTAATTGTAACCGTGATAATTAAGCTGTTGTTTGTTTATGGTTGTTTCTTAACCAATCAAATATTCGCAGGGGAGGAAGTGTTGATTTACCAGCAAACTAACATGAGAGTTTAATCAGAACAGTCCGTGCCTTGAAATTCTGTTTCGTTTATTCGATCAATGTTCCCCGTGAGCCGTTAATTAATTAGAAGCTCCCTAAATGTTCAATTTCGGAGCTTAAGCATCGCGAAATTACAATCTATAAAAAAATTCGTATGATGTTATGCAGATTTTACGCGATTCTCGATATAATGTGCAATTTGCGTGTTTTGTAATTTTTTTTTTCTCACCCTGAATAATGAATAATTCGGGTTCAAGTGCGTGGCGAGAGTTCGAAAGCGTGGCACGAAAAAAGTGCATTATCTAACGAAAAATTTTACTTGAGCAAGTAATTACTATGAGTTTGTTGCAACGAGCGAAAGTAAATTGGAGTACAAAAGCTGTGCGAAGTTTAGAGATGAAAAGAATGTTATATTTTTGTTTTGTTTTCAATCGAGGCAGCAGATGCGCAAAGTTTGAAGCTCGGCCTGGCAGTAACCCTTAACTACATACACAGATACACAGAAATTAATACATGTAACGAAGTGTATCGTTCTTTATTTTTGCAATTAGTCACGCACGATCGATTACGGAAAGCGCGCATTTCCCTCGACTCTTCCCGAGACGAACGAAATAGAATGGAGCTTTCGGAAAAGCGCTCGAGCGTAACGTCTTTTTCCGTTGTGAAATTCAAAGGTGTCTTTTAAGTGCACGTGTATCGAAATCGAGTGTAAATTTTGGCATAATCAGTCGTGAATGCAACGATAAACAAACAGTAGCTTCGACCAAAATGAAAGCTAGGGGCAAATGAAAAAATCATGTAATGTAGAATATCATATGAGAAAATTATTCGTAAAGACATAAGTATGAGAAACATACAAAGAACTTTCTACGTGTATGTATCTGCACACTAACCTGAGACAGAGGGAGAAGTTTTTATGTACTACGACTGACCTGTAGCAGAGAGCCATCAGAGCAAATACTACGAAAACACCCCCTACCACCGACATGAGCATACCAACTAAAAATACAGTGTTAGAGCCGTGGTAGTTCTCTGTGTTGATATATCACGGTATTACGTGACGAACAACGCGTGATCGGTCGGTTCCACAGCGCGTTATACGGGTGGTTGTTTTCAATTTCCGAGCGTCCCACAGCATGCAGGCAGACAGACAGAGATGACAGCAGTGACAGACAGAAACAGACAAGAAACAGAGAAGCCAATATCAGCACATGGAATCATATTCAGTTACTTTACACACCACCGTTCACGCTCAATTATTCATTAGCTTGATTACGCATCATTCTTCACAGCAATCAATTTTACTTTTTCGTCTGGATAAGATTGCAAGTCATCTGAACGCAGGCGCTGCTGAGCCGATTTCGCAAGCTCGAGCTTTCTCGAATTTGCCTCACCAGCGCCCGAAACTTTGCCGTCTGCTCGTGGTTCATTGGTCAATATTCGATCGATTCTCATCACCTTAAAAACCAATCGCCGCTTTGTTCGACCAATAACGAAACGTCGAAGAAGTGCAATTTTTATTCCCGAACGAAAGGAAAGAAGCCCCGCGGATTATCGAAAAAAGGATTTCCCTTGCAATCCTACTTGTTAAAGATGAGCGCGCGACGGTGCAACTGGGACGGGGTTTCGTCTTTCTCCGCACGTATCTCTTAAGCCGGGATGAGTGTTGTTTGCCACTTTCGAGAATGGGAACTACGAGAACCGTTTTATCCCAGCTACATCATTGCGGCGCAAGCTGTGCAAAACTACCCCGTCTCGTACATTAGCAGCTTCGTTATCGTATCATTTTATCGTCATGATTTTATTTCGAAGGGTTTTCGGACAACGCGTGGGAAATTACGTTCTGCAGTTCCGAGTTTTAGCGATTTTGTTGGACGTCGAAAAAAAAGTGCAGAGAAAAAATGTTGCTCAGAGTGATTCATGCACAAACTGCGTTCTTGCCACGTTCAATATATTTTTTTTTTCTTTTTCACTCAAAATCATCTTTCTTTTCTTCCCTTTTCCAACAACAATGGCAAATGGCGAAATACGTCAAAAGATAACCTGATAAATTTTTGTTTCATGCGGTTTCATATATTATGTCTCGTTTATTTAGCAAGGGAAACTTTCTCTCCTTCTTTTTTCAACTTTCCTTTGATCTTTCGACTTTCGCCAGAATCGCTAGACTCTGATGAAGGTAAGGCTAGTGGATTTGCATGTCAAAAGTATAAAGGTCGATCGCTATCCACGAGCCCCACCAAACTCTTCAGTTCTTTTCCAGTCGTGCTCTTACAGGGCATACAAGCAGCTGGCACATTGCCGTATCCAACATATCATATTACACGTGTAAACGTTACATTCTACGATACGAGGAGGCTAACGTCATCGTCTACGTATTTAAATTCGATTGCGTGCAAACGTACGATGATTACCGTTCCTTACTTAAGCTCGATACTCACGAATGCGACTAATACACAATTATTTTTTCTTTCGATCACACCCCAAAAACAACTACGCATTTCTGAGATCTCGGAGTAAAATTACATTCTTTATTCAGAATGAAATTTTGATACGTAAAGTAGCCACTTTGTTCAATAAAAAAATGCTTCATCGGTGTTTTCTTCATGGAAGAAAGTTCCTGGCCATCCTCGAATCAGCATACTGTGCCACGACTTTACAGAATACCCAGCATAACGTCAAAAACAGGAGCATAAAAAGACATAGAGTGTATATATATAAATAAAACATTAAATATTCATGTAATATAAATGGGCTAAAAAGACAATAAATGATAATTAATTGTATGAGAGCATTGACGGCCGCGTGCGATGCCTCCTCATCATCCAGCTAGCCACGAATTACTTGACGTTGACACTTTGACAGGCGACGATCGAACCCACTCAGCTCGGCTCAGTGGGCTCTCACTCGAAGGCATTTGCTACTGTACCTGTAGCAAACAGCCATTAGTGCAAAACAAATGAAGACGCCCTTCACGACACCCACCAGGATCAATACCATGACCACGCGGCTAACATTGTCGGACTGGCCCCCTGAAATCACCATCATTTTATATCCCGAGCCACTTCCATTTTTCCAAACGCGTTTTAATTCAGAATACACCTACGAAACAAATCGACTCTTTCCACTCTAACGGAATTTTATTCGACTTAGTACTCTCGAGAACGGAAAAACTGTGCTATCACCTTTGTTATTCATTCACGACCTCTTTCCCAAATTTATTCAACCGGGCTACGATGGAATTTTAATATTATACAAACGGCGTTGGGGCGATCGTAAAAATCAGCTCGCTTCGTACTATTGAGATTATTCTTTAATTATACTCTTCAAAGAGATTTCAGCGAGCTTTAGCGAGTCGTGAAAATTTCGATGTAAAAAAAGGCGGACCCGCAGAGATTGAGAAAGTTTCTTAAAATTCACCACGATGCAAACTACATTGTTCAAATATTAAGTTACGGTTTGTTACTTCGTTTCTAATTAAATACGAAGGTTATTCAATAATGACGTTCATCGTTTAACCCGACTTGAGGCTTTAAGGATGCTTATAATTCTAAAGTTTAAATGAATTGATTATACATATTATTATACTTTACGAAACTTGAAAATTCTAAGCACCCCGCTGAATACAAACTCGGATAATTCTGTTCATACAGACTTCATTACCTGTCGTTAAATACATAAGCTTGGAAAACTGATTAGTCCGGGGCTGTAACATTTTGTGGCTTATTATTAAACATGCGCAGTTATTTTTAATCCCAATCCCAAATGAATGATTGATGCTTGGTATTGTAATCAATTTCCTGAAGTTAAAAGCTATTGCAAAAGATTATGGTGACGTACAATAAGACAAAATAAATGATGTCGTTAATGAAACGGAAAATAAAAAGGAGTTATGAGTCAATTATTGCGAGCCATTGATCCGGAGGTTTCGTGCCATTTGTAAAAATAAAATTTCAATTACTTCCAGCTGCACTTCTTAACAATTACATCACAGTTGAAAAGGATTCGGTATTTGATAGCACGAAGTGACGTGAATTCCAAAGATTTATATCTCCCGCATCTGCTTTATTGAAAGCAATTTTTCCGGATCCGTCATTCAACTGGAGGTAAAATTTGGAATAAAATCATTTGCGATGGGGAATGAAAATTTTCGTTTCGAAATGTTAATGCCGAAAATCATAAAATATTTAATGTCTCAATCCATACCGTATTTTCACGTTCATAAATAAAAGTTTTATTCCGATAGCCGCGAAATCACTTCATATCGGATGTTGGAAGTGCATCGATTTCGAAAGTGTAAAGTTGCAATCAGCGTTTCAAACATGCACGGTTGAATTACTTTAACGATGTATTAAAAAAAAATTCGACGTACGTAGAAATTTTATGAACGGCGATAATAATAACATTGATCCCATCGAATAAAACTTTACGCCGTGATTTTTTACATCTTCTAATGCAAGATAAACGATCGAGATGATATCGTGAAGAATAATAAAACTTTCCGGATTTCAATGGGCAATAAAACGACTGGGATTTCCGACACTGCATTCTCTGAATCGAAGAATCATTTCTACTACGACTCCTTATTTTTTTTATATTTCTCTTACAGTATTTTCTACGTTTCGTATAACGCGAGCAACTTATAACTACACGTTTTGTCTTTTATGTGCACAGCTGATGGTATGACCTTAAAATACTCGAGCACCCAACTACAAAGAAAGATAAAAAGCTAAATAGGACACTCAAAAAACGTGAGCCCGGCAATGTTTCCGACGAATCGAAGAAAAAATTTATCTCTTTATAGAATATGTTGAAAGATTGATCGACAATATTTTCCATTGTTTTTAATCACTGCAGATAAAACGCAAAATTAAATTTGAGTGTAGCCTCGAGTATTGCTTAATTTCTGAGTTGCATTAGAAAGTCTACGCAGCAACGATATTCGCTGATAAAGTCATGGACCACTTCCCAGACACTTGACCTAATGGTTCAGTTTTAATTTTTCAATATAAACGCTACATCGACGTCTTCACTTTCTAAAAATACCAATATTTGCGGCTTATAACATTCACCAAAAAAGACGGCACTCAGAGATGGGCAAAAACCGTAATTTGTTAATTGAATAGCCCATTTTGTTTACTTGTCAATTTTTAATATTTATTAATATCGATTTCATTTTTCGAGTCTTTCAAAATCAATTTTTCTTTACTATTTAGTTTATTCAATTCCGCGTTTTCTCGAAAAGCTACAGAATTATCTTCCTTTGTGTAATGCTCGTATTTGTCGTATACCCTACCCAATTAGATCGCGTTATGTGGCTCGAAGGACCCTCCTGCAGCGTGACGTAATATGTGCCAATTTCCAACGCGGCAGGGGCGACTTATAGTTCTTTCGTGTATAATTACAGCGAGAAAATATATTTTATTACCACTCTCCAGCATTCAGTTGTACTTTTATATATTTCTAAGCGAAATAAGAGGTCAAATAAAAATACTTTCAGCACTAGATTTGTTTACAAAAATAACTGGGGCATAAAAACGAAAAAGGATGCATCAACGGGCTTTATTGAACCGTGGCATGCACGCATGAGTTCTGTAAAGTGTAAAAATTTGCTTTGGAACTACGCAAACTACAAATCTTTCATGTTCTGTCAACTTACAGTAAACGCGTCTTTTCGGCGCCTTTTACAAGGTAGCATAAATCTCTCTAAGAATTGCAGAAAATCTACAATCGCGCAAAAGCGGTATGGAGAACTTTCGAAACATATTGATGAGCTAAAAAATGGATCATGAACAATTTTGTGGCCGCCCATCTCTGACAGCACCAGAAAACAAAACTCACATAATGAAACGAACCAATAAAATAAAAGACAAATAGTATTATTAAATTTTCGCTTACCGTAGGGGGTCTCTTTCGCTTTGGCTACTTCGGTGGTATATTTACCATTCACTTCGGTACTGGAAATGATAGGTTCCTCAGTTGGAATATCTTGCTGGATAGAGCAATCCGGCCCACTCCAGCCCGGGGAACAGTGACATTTGTTTACATTAGTGCACACCTGAAATGGTAATGTTTCGCCATCAGCGAGTTCGAGCATGAATTTTCGATGCTCGGCAAAGAGCCTTATCAAGCTCCTTAAAATATGAATACTCACCCCGTTGCCGGAGCATTCGTTGTTATTATGGTTGCTGGGACATTTGCCTTGGTCGATGTGGGGAAACATGTTTACGCAGGTCTGATTAACGCAGATCTAAAGCATAGTGGTCGATTTTCATTACCCATCGTCGTTGCTTTGAAAGTCCTACTAATCGCTCTTCCTTTTACACCAAGGACATAATAAACAAATTTCATCGTCCACGGTGGAAGCAAACCGATGCGTCTCGGGCATACGCACAAATTGAACGTAAACAAGTGACGTATTTGTTTATCATGGCGAATTAGGTCAGCGCGATCGCCAACGCGAATAATGTTACTGCAGATTGATACGCGAACGCAAACATGGAAAGTGTGTAATTCCTCGACTCTCGCACAAGGAACTCGCTTTCTCGTTAAAATTTAATATACCGAGTTTCGTAATTCCGTTTATAGATAATCTCGTAATTAACCTTATTGAAATTTAATGTATACCACTGCTATCGAGTGGTTAATTAATTTTCTTCGATCATTTGATATGCATTTCGCGGTTTCAATTTTATCGGAAATCTTTATTGATTCGTTTAGATTACCATATTATCGCCACAAGATGTCCCGTCTCGGACTAATCCATTGCCAGGCATTCCTGACCCGTCTACTTTCCCTGTTGTGGACCTGAAAATTTAAACAATTGTTATTTACTGTTTATAATTTTCATACGAAAACCGTTTGCTGAAATTTCATTGGGCAACGTTAAAAGGAAATGATCTTTTGAGTTTTATAAATGATTATGCGTGATTACTTGATGCATCTAGCAATTTTAATGAAGAAAAATGGCCACTTACTTGCACTCGTATTCTAGTCCCTTGATAAAAATAGTTGTCCGCGAATAGTACTGATCCATGCCATCAATGACCGGCTGCTTGTTACCCAGTTGACACTGCAGTGATCCGCAGCGAACATTCCTGGAATACAGATTAAATCCATTCGCTTGTGTTCGCAAAAGATTTTGAAAATAACGCAAGCTAATCCGGAGAACTCGTAAAGTTTCCAGGATTACTAACCAATAATCCCATGTGTACCCGAATACATACGCAACATAGTCATAAATTTTAATACACCGCATAAAACGATGCCACTTTTCTTCGTTTAGAAAAAAAAGGAAGACATAATAAATGCGGTTTATTATCATTGCAGGAAGCCAAGTTCTCTTGAACGGCTCCATAGACGGCGATATGAACTGAAATCCGAGCAAATATGTCGTAAAATAATAAAAATAACTCGTACCAAACGCACACTCACTCATATCGCCGAAGCAATAAATGAAAAATAATCTCGGGGCTCGAAAAATATTTATAAGGCTTCGAATCGAAGTGAAGGCAATTAGGATTTACGATCGCTGTTTTATACGAATCGCACGGTGTGAAAATTGTCCCGGTAATTGTGAAATATTCGAGATTGCGAGCATTTGAAATAAGAATGTAAATCGAGGAAGGAAATATTCAAATTTTGGGGACAATACGTCAATTTTAATTAGTTGGTCTTATCTGCATTTCAGTTAAAAGTTCAGAGTCACGTATTTTATTCAAAATAACATCTCTTGAATGTAATCTCATCTGCAGCTAATCTTATATTTCAATCAAGAGCAACGATGAAAGCTCATTTTATCGGGAAATCACTAACGTTTGTAATAAGATACGTTTGAACGTTATTTGATGCAGTACTTATGTATCGATCAGCTCGAGAACTAACGATTCGAATATAGGTAATACGTCATGTCCCAGGCGCAACTTCGTCAAAGAAAATGGAGAACACGTAAATATTACGAAGGCGGTACATGAATTTCAAACGAATTCGTTCCGCTTGCGACAATCCCAAACGTTTTATTTTGTTCAGCCAATTTTATTCGATCAGCGCGTTCTTCCGGTACGCTTGTTTTTGTTCCTTTCAAATTATTAACCATCGAATCAGACTTATAACTCGTTTCAGCCTCGGAAAGATTCGATTGCTCCCGAAAACGATTTCATCAGTCGAATAAAAGATTTTCACGCGGAAAAAGAGCGTTGGCGACAAAATCAGGCGAACGAAATCACGCTAAACTACTGGCCGCGATAACACAGGGTCGTTCACCCTCGATAAAACAAAGGGAAATTGCTCGTTCGTCTTTAATCCTGAATTATTCACGCTGATCTCGGGAGGTATGCATAAAGCGACATAACTCGTATGGGAATCCCGATTTCGAATGCGGTTACACAAATAGCAAAGATGGCATAGAAATCGTGGCAAATGGATCCAATCGACTTGAACGCTCGAACGATTTCGAATTGGGAAGACAAGAGTAGTTGTATTGGTATCCGTTGGAATCGCAACTCATCAACGTAAATAGTAGATCTAGGATTCTAGCCCTGAATTCTTCATCCATTTGCCAATGAACCGTTGAACAGTGCCTGATAACTTACTCGGGTTCGCATTTGATCAGGTGACCAGAAGCGTCGGCCCCGCAATGGCCGTTGATTGATCCTTTGGAATTGAACTGTTCAAAGCACTGTTTGTCAGCGGCCTGTCCCCCATAGCCCCAAACTTGCTCGCACTGAAGGTCCGAGGCAGGGCAAAGCCCATTGAAACAATAGCCCGTGTTCATCGCGCAAGTATTTCCGTTTTTCTTGTAGACATCAGACGGGCATTGTCCCGTTTCGCCTGAGCACATTTCTGACAAATCGCACTCGTTCGTCGATTCCCGGCACACGACGCCTCGGGCTCGTAGCTGTTATGAAAAAGGCAAAAAAAAACATCAGATGAAAAGGTTACCGTGTCAATTAAAGATTGCGCATGTTGCGATAACGCTCCATGAAAGTTGAAAAACCTGACACTCGCTTCTACAATGTTCAGAAAAAAATTATATGCGACTTTGTTTGCCGTTGAAACGACTTTCAATTGTCCCACGGACATTCTTTGAGTGGTACTAGACGTACATTGTCAAAACAACGTGAAAATTCGGTCAGTAAAAGCGGGAATGCAATTTATTTATGGAACAGCAGATGTTAGGTAAAAAGCGAGCACTGAAACGTTAATGCGAAAAGATGTGCGTTTTTAAGGTGCATACCGGTAATGACGTGTATACAATGCATCGGGATAATGCGCATCCTGGACAAGAATAAAACAAGTCCATTAAGAGTGAGTCGAATGAAAGCACGAACCTTGCAGTTGTTGCAGCAGGGGCCGGAAGCGCACTCCGATTCGGTGGTGAGCTTACAAGTGATGGGGTCACAGCATGGATCGTTTTCTTGGCATTCCTCAATGGTTCCACAATCGCATTGTTCCCCTTCGTCAATTACCCTGTTACCGCATGATCTTCTTAATTCCACCTGCGATACAGAAACAATCGTTTTCATTGTGTGCTCAGCAACGTTATTATCTTTTGAACCTAATGCTTAAAGCAACTTGCTCAATTGCTCATTTGCTATCAGATATTAGTTTAGAATGCGATGAATGGAAATTTATAGTAATGTGTTTATTCATACCTTCGCGGTTTCTAAACATACAATACATGACAATACAGGACTAGATGTTAATAATGAACATTTATTCAAAAAGCTTATACCGGAAACATTTATAGATTTTCAGTTGTTTTTAAAAATACAATTTAAACTAAAACATTTTATCGGTTGAACTTAAGGTGGATCGATACTTTAATGCAAGGGCGAATTGAAAAAAATATTTATAATGCAACATAATTAATTACATTTAATATGTGAGTATAATTTATTCAACAATATCTTCTTCTTCATGAA
>JABFQM010002399.1:0-15265 GCA_022816865.1 Zelostemma sp. ZL-2020 | reverse complement strand
CATTATACGCATAAAATGACAAATGTTTCGATTAATCATCGCACTGTTAAAACGATCTATGTGTATGTAAAATAAAACGTATGCTTCTTGTTTCTATTACTCCGAGCAACGAATACACTCCCTCATATTTTGTCCCTCAATAAATTATTTGAGACTTTGATGATTTTTGACTTCTCGATGACATTGAATTCCAACTATAGGTAATTTGGGTTGAAAATTCGACCGCAAAAAAGAAAAGTTTTCTTCAATTTTTCTATATCCAAGCAGCAATTATAAATATGTTTCCGTAGGGTGCGGGTGAATTCGTTTTTTTAAAAAATTATGATTAAATTGGGTCAGTATTATAAAAGCGCATTGTTCTTTACTTACCGCGCTACTGTTGACCATTTCAAGCTTATCAAGCTCGAAATCTCGAAATGCGCACCAAATTCAAGTTGTTCCTTGGGGTTTGAAACATATTTTTACCAAATTTCTCGTTCAAATAATGACAATAATTATTGTCGAAACTGTGTAATTTTATATAAAAGCGGCGCGATTAACGCGCGGTGACAACAAGTCGAGAGACACGCAATAAAAATACCTGGATAAGGTGACGAAATGAAGCAATAGAGTTTAGAATGTAATATTGATGGCTTTTCAAAGACTAACCAATCCCACGGATTACATTGAAGAATCACGTTTCTCGCTGCTCAATATACCCAATTCTCTATATAGAACAATGAAGATCTTGAATAATAATGGGAATAAAGAAATTGCCGCACGTACCGTGATTTCGTGGATTGCTATTGGTTTTGTACTTTTGTGCATTTCTGTCCGAAGCAGTTGCGGATCGTGGATGCAGCAGCAGGTGATTATAATATAACGAGTATCTGAAAATATTACAGCTTCGAAGCCGAGTTTGAGGCTATACTATATAGATATTATTGTTATTCGAAATAACAAAATGAGATAAGAAAATGAGATGAACACTTTTTTAGGAATTTTTAGGAACGTTTTCTTATTCCAGCTTTTCCGGCACGGAGATGTTCTCACCGATCGTATCGAATCGTATCCAAATGATGAAAAGATGTACTCGTAGAAAGTAGGACTTGGTATTTTAAGACATTTTTTTTATACATTACTTCGTATGACGCGTCCAGGAAGGAAAAATGTCCACACACATAGCGTTCGTCATCTCTGGCCATACCGCTGCGGGGAAAAAAGAACTTTGAGGCAGATGAATAATATATATATACTATATAGATGAGATAAATAACACCGCGAATACAAATAAAAGGCTCACTCAAATATTTATTGGGCGAATGTTGCTTCTCGTGCTGCTCATTTTCGCGTTCTATGCATGATCACCCCACGCGTAATATATATGTTTAAAAAACCTGCGGTGCCGCGAGCTCTTGAACAAAGCTCGATTTGTTTAAAGGCCAAGTATCCCAATGTTGATTTCGCTTTCCCTCTCAGTAATAATATAGAGGATAAACATAACCATACAACGATTAATTGCTAATTTTTATTGCGAATCAGTTGAAAATACAAAATCATACCGAGTTTGATAATCGCGATTCGCATTCGGCGTCCCAGTTTCGAGGAATGGCATTTTCGAAGCCTTCCAAAACATCATCCAATTGACAATTGTCTCCGCATTTTAAAACAGGGATGGGAACGGTTTTCTCGTAGCTCGAATCGTCCATGTACAAAACCTATAAGATTTGTTTTTCTACTTATAAGCCGTATAAAGTAGAATAGTAGCAAGATTTTTTTGTAAAAATTGTTTCGCGGCAAAGACCTTAACTTGGTGAAGACTTTCGACGTCTTTCCAAAGTTCGAAAATTAGGGTCGCGCCCCGTAGCGCGGTTTCAGCAATTGGCCCTCGTACTTTGGTTTTCCCATAATCCTCGAAAGGCCAATCAGTGTCAAGTCGTGCACCAGGTAAAGATGCATTTTCTCGCTATACTGTTTCCCCGTCCCAAAATTCGTTGGAGTAATGGGCCTGCGATTACAAATCTCCTCGAATGCATGAATCCTATATCCTATATAATTATACCGCCGCGAGTCAAAGTTGTTTTATACCTCCTCGCAGACGTTTCTGTATATCGTTACTCGTGTACATTGCATAAAATTTGCTACCGCTGCGTCGCATTTCGGTGGTGAAATATTTTTTCGTCCAATCCGGAAGTTCCAGACCTTCCTCGATCTATAATATATCTGAGAAACGACAATTTTTTTTTTGCTGTTTCGTCTACCGCGCGTTACGCTTTGGTCGCTTCTTACTTGATTTTCCAGCGTGTCAAACGTGTACTATATAATGTCCTTGGCGGATCTGATCGGCATTCCCGTACAATTCTCAAATCCTTCGTAAAGCGATTTCCATTTTTCATCCCACTTGTTTATCTCGTCTTCGAATGCATTTTTCAACTCTTCGTCCAGTCTAGGACAGGGATAACTAACGTAGATGACCTTAAAACGATTGGAAAAGTAGCAGAAGACGCGAAACAACAACATAATTCGTCATCGAAGCGTACCTTGTCGAATTCGCGGGGGGTGTAGCGTAGTGAAGGGGGTGTATCGGCGTCCAAAGCAAATCGTTCGCGAATGCGTCTCGCGGGCTTGGAGGGAAGAGCCCCGCGAGTACAGCTTGGGCAGACATTATGCAACGATCCGGCCAAGTGCTTTGGACTTGCGTACTTAGCCTCGTGTACTCGTAGTTGTTTAGATAACCGTATTTTTCACGAATCCATTGACCCAGCTTGTACATTCTTAGCATACCTTTCTATATGCGAGTATTATATACGTATACATAATATATAGAGGAAAAAAGGATTCGAAAGCTCTCAAGAAGAGCCCGCCGTTCGAAGATTGATGCTTTTCTCATATCAATGAATTCGTGAATTTCAGCAACTCGATCGTCAATGTGCTACTAAATATTTTGCCATTTTTGAGTGACGCAAGCGTGTTAAATACATATATGTACTATAGAGTTGAAGTAAAGGTGCGCGCGCATACGAGCGATTCGCTCGTTAGTCGAAAGAAGAAATGCTTAATTTTGAAGTAAATTTGCGAAATTCAACATAGAATAACTTTCACTGTACTTCCCATGGATAGTTGACGCACGGATCATTTCGATATGATTCGATTGGTGTCCTTTCTCCGTGTCGGAAAAGCTGCCGAAGGAAAGTACACGATTTCATGAGACATTTTGTATATTGCTGCCATAAAGCAGCCCACAGCCGCCAAATGCAAGGGTGAATTGATTGATTGATTGATTTTTCCAAATATGCCAGCGTAATTAATTAAAAAAAAATATCTTCTTCTCCTTATTCGCCAAAAATAAAACGTATCATCCGAAAATGTTCGTTAACGAATTAATAATTTTACAGTTTTTCTCTATGGAAAATTTCCATGTATTTCTCAGCTGATTTGACTATTGTCAGAGTACAGGACAATTTGCAACAACTTTACCGTGGTGCATGTATCTTTTTTGTAAATACATGTTTTTCTTCCGAGTCGCGCATTTTTTTCCCCTTAATATCAATAAATCATGCCGACAGATTGAATGCAATTAATTTTCTAATTGCGATTGCATAATGTTTTAGATAATAAAAATTTTCTGCAAAAAAATTGACAGAAATGATAGGATCGCATCCAAAGTTTCGAAACCGAAAAATCCATCAATCAAAATCATCGTACACGCTGTACACTTTTTGTCAAAAGTGCACGGAATATGCTTCGGAAATGTAAAAAATGCCACTTACGACATACACTATGGGTATATACCTATATATACTCACGATTACCACTTGCTGCAGCGTTTTATGAGAAACTTGTTTCGATTGGGACAGGAATGAAAAAAGGACGATACCAATGACGATTCCTGAAATCACTACGAGTGCTGCGACATTTCCTCTATTCGCATTGCAGAAGGTGCTTTTGATTTTTTTTCTCAACTCCTCCATTGTTTCACAAAATCAACAAAGACAGATTCAAAGAAGTGAAAAACGTCTTATTTCATATAATTTATAGCAACTCATAATAACGATAACCCATGGAGTTGAATTTTCATTTTCTTTCTCGACGATTTGCGACAGCTGTTGCGCCATCCGTTTCAAGACTACTCGCGTATCATATTGTTTCTTCATCTTTTACATCTCAATCTCTGCGTTAAATGCGCGTTCCGTGACTCGACGTGACCCGAATGATTAGTCCCGGCTTCCGTGTTTTCCGTGTTATTTTTGAAAAACTTGCGTTTCAAGTTGGTATCTTTAAGACAATTTTCGTAAACTATGTACAAGTATAAGACGAGTAAAAATTGTCGACCGATCGCTCAAACGCAATCGATTTCGTTGGCATGCGCGCGCGCGCGCGTCACTCGGAATAATGCAACGTCTCTTAAAGATTTTCCGAGGAAAATTCGACACTTGGAGTTGCAAATCTTCGGACTAGACGATATTATGACGTTCGGTTACCTCGAGGCTTTACCGACACCACTGCTCGCTAATCTCTCGTCCAACTCTTCGTGATGGCACTTTTTTATCTGGTTCGCGTTTGTACGGTAAAAGCAATCAGTTATAGGGATCGCAGATATATTTCTTCGGCAATTGCTTTACAAGGGAGCTGCGAAGCGTAACTATTATTCGCTGTACGATATCAGATAACCATTTTATGACTGTTCCGTTAATGGATGCTACGGCAAATATATAATCAGTGATTATAACTGACGCAATCGTCATTTAACTTAATCGTACCGACTTGTCGAAAGCAATGGCATGTCTCTCGATTGGAATAGATTTAATCAAAGAATAGAAAGTTAATTATGAGAAAATAATCATTCGCATGAATTGGCGTACTGCCGAGTCGACAGAAATTTTTGTCTCTCATAAAAGTTTTTAATTGAAGTTAATCTTTATTATACTTGGCTTATATCAAGCCCGTATCCGGGACACTTTGTAGATATCTTTGGACGTTTCGGAAATCGAAAATATTTTACATATTTACATGACGGGAATTACATTGATCTATGAACGCGTACCCCGGGATATTATAACATTTTATTTTTTTGCATCATTACTCTTTTTACTTGCATAATACAAAAACCCAATGGCATACGAGTGACAAACGCACTTATTGTAAGGGTGCGGCAATATGAAAATTCTGTTTGCGGTTCCGCGCGGCGTCTGCGCGGTTGAGGAGAGAGAGAGTGTCTCTGGGTCACGTGGTTCAAGTAGAGAGAGAGAGAGATATACGCGCTATAACGTGGCTACACGTTGCACGCGCGCGCTGTTGCTGATGTTGCCCGGCGCCGGGCGCCCGCACCCGCGCGACGACGACGAAAGCTAACGCAAACTCGCGCTGCTGTCACTGTCACTGAAAACGGAAGCATGTTCGAAACGAGGTAATGGTCGCTTTTTTGGGGTCAATATAATGATTAGAGAAGCAAATAATTGGGATAGTACAAATACTCGATCCGTTAAACTTATATAGCTGACACATACACTATATATATAATCAAACTATTTTTATCGAGAGCAGCTAGTCGATCGAGAAGTGCATTCATGGCCGGCTACTTTCGTTACAACGGCGGGGAAGGAAGAATTTTCGTGACAGTCGTGATTTTAGGAGTTGTTATTGGCGTAATACTCTTCGCTTACACTTCTTTTGCGTCCGCGTCCGCGTCCGCGTCTCGGCAAAATCCCGACAAAACCTTGCAACAAGTCATAATCGTGGGTTTTATTCGAAATTTCGAATATAATTGTCAAATAATGCAAAATATTATGTCGCTAATGTTTTAGCTGTTTCGTCATGGAGATAGAACGCCGACCGAAACATACCCCAAAGACCCGTACATAAATTACCCATGGGAAGACGGATGGGGTGCCTTACGAAAGGTCAGTGCGAATATGATGAATTTTCTAATAATTATTATCCGTTATCGGTCGCATTCCTTAATTTTTCAGAAAGGAATGCGAAGAATGTACAAGCTAGGCCAATGGCTCCGTAAAGAATACGGCTACTTGAACGACCACAAATACATGGCAAACGGCACATACGTATCGAGCAGTTACTCGGACCGATGCATAATGTCGAGTCAAGCCTTGCTTGCCGGGCTTTACCCCCCAAACAGGGAAGACTCCTTTACCGAGGATTTACTTTGGCGGCCGATTCCGGTTCACTACGCGCCGAGAGAACGGGACAAGGTCCGCGGACAAAACACATATATTTGGCGTTTTTCCAATTTTTCCAATTTTTCCAATTTTTCCCATTTTTCCCATTTCCTCGAAAAAGGTCATCACGGTGAATTTCCCATGTCCACGACTGAGCCGAGAGCTGAAACTCGCGTACGAGGCGGAAGAAAGTGCAAGGGACGAAAGGCTTCGATCGTACTACAAAGAAGTTTCGGAGCACGCCGGACGAGTCATCAAGACCAATACGGACATGGAGTTTTTGTACAACACTCTCGAAATCGAGGTATGTAGTCCGACGCGCAATATCAACCAGTAGTTTCGACGCAATATCGAAACATCGATCGTCGATCGTTTACCAGGTCCAAGAAGGTTTGGAACTTCCCGATTGGGCGAAAAGATACTACAAGGAAATGCTGCGAATAGCTCGAGAATCGTACGCGATTTTCACGAGCAATGCTCTGCAAAAACGCTTGCGAGGAGGTAGGGATCATAATACATATAGAGAAATAAGAGGAAAGAAGAAAGAAAGCCTAACCGTCATTTTCGGATCGTCATTTAGGTCCGTTGTTGAAACGCATTTTGGGAGAAATGGACGATATCAAGCGAGGAAGTAAAAGTGCTCGGAAAATGCAACTTTACGGGGTCCACGATATCACTTTGGTCAATCTTATGAGGACTATGGGAATCTCGGAATACAACGATGAATTGCTGAAGCCTGGATTGGGTGCGAATTTGATTTTCGAACTCTGGAAGAATCATAAGGATGAAGACTATGTGAAAGTAGGTTATGTATAGGCCTAAAAGATCGGTTGCCGGGGACATTTTCCTAAATTGTTCCACATTTATTTCTAGGTCAAGTACATGGATGACTCGAAATTGGAGCGATCCGAGGATTTGTCGATTCCGAATTGCGCGATTAATTGTCCATTGGAACAAATGATGACGGAATGGAAACGAGTTATCCCTGAAAATTGGGACGATGAATGTGAATTGTAAAAATTCGTCTAAATCCAACTTTTATCAGAGGCATCGCGCGCTCCGATCCGTGGCTCTCGCATGTGGCGCCGCGATTCGAGAGCTGCAGCGAAGCTCATTAGAATCGGCAAATTGGCACAAAATCATTTAACCAGGATGTGTCCGCGTTACTTGCGTAACTCGCGACGCCGAACGCTTTGCATATATCATTGCGCAATCGCTCTCCATACTCCATGCGCATATATACGATTATCGTCGGGAAAATTACAACTATATTTTTACGACGTTCCAACGCGCATCTACAATCAAAATATTGTTATACACGAATCATTAATCGTGCAATAAACGTATTTCAATAAACGCCAAGCGATTTCTCGCTTATTCTTTCTATTTTTCACAAGGAATGTTCTTTTTTCCGTCGATTTATTGACGACGCTGTAGCGATAAATAAAAAACACCAACAAGAGTGTCAAGAAATTTATAGATTTTAATTTTTATTCGACAAACGACATTCGATCGCTCGTCGATAATTATTTAGGAACCGCGAGGCTCCGAAAATAATGCCTACTTCCCTGGAGGAGGAGCAGCCGCCGCCGCCGCCGCCGCCGCCTCAGCTCCCTTCCACCACTGACACCGAGAGAGAGAGAGAGCTAGAGCGCTTTTCGTTATGTTCGTAACATTGTTCTCGTGTGTACCGTGCGCGTAAAACACGTAGCTACACGTCGCCGTCGTGGTGGCGGCCACGGATTCATCCTTATCTGTGCTTATCGTGGCCGAGAATCCGCCCTAGTCTTCTGCCGTTTATCCAAGTTTCTCGAAAGTTGGCGAAAAAGCGTTTAAAAAGGTGCGCTCTTCTGACGCGCGGTGACAGTTCCGGGAACTCGGATCACGCTGCTGCTGCTGCTTGGCTGAAAGCTGAAAGTGTCACGTCATATGCGCTGCAAGTATCGTCGTATGCGGACTCGACGGACTCGACGCTAAAAAAAAGGGTAACCTCCAAAGTATAAAAGTATCAAGCCTGAAATTGCCGTTACCGCACACGCTTGATTGCTCGTAATTGGCCCGCTCCTGTCCAATTGCGCATATTTTTTTTGCCATTCATCCGGATTCCGGATTCCGGAAGTCGTGTCGCTCTATACGCACGCATTGTAAATGGACAACTTTTTTTTCGGTAATTTACCTTGCTGACTCGACGTTTTTTTTTTCCTTTCTATATATTATTACACATCATTTGTCGTCATTTATGTTTCGTTGCGTAATAACTTTTACGCCGGAGATGGGCGTTTCATTAGTTTATTTTAATTAAAATCGCAATTTTTCGTACGCGAGTCCTTGGACGCGAAATAATTAGAATCGCGAGTCGTAATCTCTGTGCTCTCGTTACTCGGCAGCGGCCAAAGTGCGATAAAGAGATAAAAACATTTTTACAAGTGTTTGCCGATCTTCATTCGATTTCCACGAGAGATAGCGAACATAGTTTTTCTCTCCTCTAACGAGTTTTCGTCAGAAAAAAGCAATGTTTGCTTTACGCAGAGACGGTGGATAGTGGCAAAAAGTAATTGTAAAGCGTTGAAAATATCGATTAAATGAATATTTTTTTATTGCAAACCAATGCTTGACGAAAACATGTTTCAATGTTCCGAAATATTCAATGAAAGAAAATGATGAAGAGTTTTGTAACAAGTTTTTTTGTGAAATATTAGTTTTGGCCGACATTGCCGACAATAAAAACTAGAAAGCGACCCCCGTGAAGTTGGCCCCCCTATTTTCGATTTTTCCAGATTTTTTTATTCTAATCGTTTGTTGCCGATTGTTGGATCACTTTTATTGTTTGCTAGTCGATATTTAATCAATAATCAACAAATTGAAATTGCAGTGTCAAGTTAGCCCCCCAACTCTCGGAATATACAAATTTTTTATTGTAATCATTTCTTTGTCGTTCGCTGACGTTTGTTGGTTCTTAATAAATTAATTATTGATGTGTTTTTCCAGTTTTAAGCTTGATTCATACTGTCAAAGCACCAAATGCGCCCTGTGAACGACACTGGAATGGTTACTAGCGCCCTCTCGTCGGACATTCAAATAAATTTTCTCAATGATTTTTCCTAATTTGTTTATCGCAATTGTTTGCAAGTCGTTTGTCGGTGGTTGTTGGATAATTTTCATTGTTTGTTGGTTGATATAAATTAAAATTCGAGTGTGGAGTTGGCCCTTCCCACTTTCGAATTATACACTTTTTCTTATTGTAATCGTTTCTTCATCATTCGCAGACGTTTGTTGGTCGCGTTTCAATGTTTGTCGGTTCGCTATTATTGAATTATCAACGTTTCTTTCGAAGCATATACGCGCTCTGTCGATACCGTCACTACCGCCCTCTCAGCGAACATGTCAAAGTCGTTTGTTGGCGATTGTTGGATAATATTTAACGAACAATCGACAAATTAAAATTGGACAATACTTTTTATCGCGTTTCGCGCGGAGAGGCCCTTCTTCGATCGGAGTGCTCATTTCGTACATATCGAAAATAAGCATTAATGTAGAAGACTAAGTATCGTATAATCAATGAAAATTAGAAAACATTTGTTCGAGTTTTACTCATTTATTCGCTCGCAAAAACGTTTTTGCAACAAATATGTATTGATAATTCATCGAAAAATTCCTCGCACTCGGTAAACAGTTGTACCATTTTTATGTATCAACAAACATCAATAATTAATTGATTAAGAACCAAACGACAAAGAAATGATTATAATAAAAAATTTGTATATTCCGAGAGTTGGGGGGCTAACTTGACACTGCAATTTTAATTTGTTGATTATATTGATTAAATATAAACTAACAATCCATAAAAGTGATCCAACAATCAGCAACAAACGAAAATAGGGGGCCCAACTTCACGGGGATCTTAGAAAAGGCAAAAATTTGAGAATTTTTTGTCATTAATAATAATATTATTTCAAATTTTTTAAATCAGAAATGTCTACGCTGGACAAAATAATACATTGTGGTCGAAATTGCCGCGAGCTAAATTTTGACAAAATGAAACATGTCGAAAAAACAAGTTGACGAGTTGAAAGCATCGGAAAACACGCGAATGCGGGAGATGAAAAAAAAAACAAAAACATTCTACATATATCGAATACTGACATAACATTTCTGTTATTAAAAGAGTAACGCCTATTATGTGAAATATTGCGCAATTAACTCGAGATTTGTTACCGATGACATTTTTGTCAAGAATAAGAAAAACATGCATGAAACAGATATACATATTTCATTTGTCAATGATATGCACCGGCAAGTAATTCGCGTTGGATGTCGATAATTTTGGCGCGTAGGAGAATGTTCAGCTGGCTGAAAAACGAAGGCGCCAAGCCCGAGCTCTTCGAGAACGTGACGGATGGCCTGAAAAAGATCTACAGGACAAAGTTGCTGCCCTTGGAGCAGCACTACCAATTCCATGATTTCCACTCGCCGCAGCTCGACGATCCGGATTTCGACGCGAAGCCCATGATCCTGCTCGTCGGGCAATACTCGACGGGCAAAACGACTTTCATCAAGTACCTTCTCGAGCGCGATTTCCCCGGTATTCGAATCGGGCCGGAACCGACGACCGATCGATTCATAGCGGTGATGCACGATGAAAAAGAAGGCGTGATACCGGGAAACGCGCTGGTCGTCGATCCGACAAAGCAATTCCGGCCGCTTTCCAAATTCGGCAACGCTTTTCTCAACCGATTCCAGTGCTCGACCGTTGGCTCCTCGGTTCTAAAAGGGATATCCATCATGGACACGCCCGGCATTTTGTCCGGGGAAAAGCAAAGAGTAAGATGAAAGTAAAGCTCTCTCCCTCCTCTGAAAAAAAACAAACAATTATGACACGATCGATAATAATTTTTGAGCATTTTGACGTAACGCGCGTCAAATAAAAAACAATAGGTCGATCGAGGGTACGATTTTACGGGGGTTCTCGAGTGGTTCGCCGAGCGCGTCGACCGCATTATCCTGCTTTTTGACGCGCACAAGCTCGACATTTCGGACGAATTCCGGCGCTCGATCGAGGCTCTTCGCGGCCACGACGACAAGATCCGTATAGTTTTGAACAAGGCCGACATGATCGACCACCAGCAGCTGATGCGCGTCTACGGTGCCCTCATGTGGTCCCTTGGCAAGGTCTTGCAGACGCCGGAGGTCGCCCGAGTCTACACCGGCTCCTTTTGGGACCAGCCTTTGGTATACGACGTCAATCGAAGGTTAGAGTCGATTCCTCGTCCCTTTTTATCGATGGATATGGCATAGGTTATTGCAATTTCTCTTCTTTTGCCCAGATTATTCGAGGACGAGGAGCAGGATTTGTTCCGCGACTTGCAATCCTTGCCGAGGAATGCGGCTTTGCGCAAGCTCAATGATCTCATCAAACGAGCGCGATTGGCCAAGGTACCTACCAAAAAAGCGACCTTTTCAACTTTTGCTGCAAGATCGCGAAAGCAATCACGAGAGAGGCAATGCAATTAATTAGAAATTTTTTATTTTCTTTACTCGCAGAAAAGTCACAAAAGTTTTGAATATACTCGCGAGTTTATGCCCGTTTCGTGTGACATTTGCTTTGTCAATCCATTTTTTCAGGAGATGACAAATTTGAAAAACAATTTTTCCGTCGCGATGAAAATCCACGATTGGCGTGCTCATTATAAATTTCTTGCAATTACTCGCGTGGCTTATTGTAAACGGAAGATGACACGACGAAAGAGCGGGGGCAGAGGAAGCCTGCTAAATAAATAAATGACGAGTCGTGTTCGCAGGTGCACGCGTACATCATAAGCGCCCTGAGAAAGGACATGCCGACGGTCTTTGGCAAGGACGCGAAGAAAAAAGAGCTGATCAAGAACCTCGGGCAAATCTACGATCAGATCCAGCGCGAGCATCAAATCTCGCCCGGCGACTTTCCCGATTTGAAGAAAATGCAGGAGAGCCTAGTACTTTACGATTTTACCAAGTTCAACATTCTGAAGCCGCAGCTCCTCGAGGCCGTCGATAAAATGCTCGCCGAAGATATAGCCAAGCTTATGGCGATGATTCCCCACGAGGAAGTCAACCACAAGAGCGAACAACTCGTCAAGGGTATTTTCTTGCTTTTTTTTTTTTACATTTCATTGAAATGTCGTTCGATTCCGTTACGATTCCGTTTCAGGCGGCGCGTTCGAGGGCGTGGAAGATCAAGTCAGTCCTTTTGGCTACAAACGCGGGGAAGGAATCGACGCTGGCGCCGGCGAACCCGATTGGATCGTCAACAAAGAGCGTTACAGATACGACGCCATGTTTGAAAATCTGAGCCCTTCCGATGGCAAAATCACCGGGGCAGGTATGCCGGCCGACAACGGGACAAAGCTGTCGCGAATAAGCCCTCTTTTTTCATATATATCTCTTTCCAACCCTTTTCAGCCGCGAAATCGGAAATGGTCAAGTCCAAGCTGCCGAACAATGTTTTGGGCAAAATTTGGAAGCTCTCGGACCTCGACAAAGACGGACTTTTGGACTGCGACGAGTTCGCGCTGGCGATGCATTTGATCGAAGTCAAACTCGGGGGTTACGATTTGCCAAGCGACCTCCCGGATCACCTTATTCCACCCTCGAAGCGCCATCTATGCGAATGACTCCTCCCCTCCCCAGCCCACACTGTAAAAACGGGCCTAGTGAAATTACTGTTTCCGACATCGGTAATTTTCGGACCGGTTTCGGAAACGGTAAAATCACTGTTTCGGAAACTGTAAAAAAACGGACCCTTCCGTAAAATCACTGTTTCGGGAACTGTAAAATTTACAGAAGCTAGTGATTTTACTGGCGCCAGTAAAATTACTGTTTCCGAAAGCGGTCCGATTATTACCGATGCCCAAAACCGTGATTTCACTGGCGCGACGTGAATTTCATGACGCGCCAGTGAACTCCCCGTTTCGGGCATCGGTAAATTCGGAAGGGTTTGTAAAATCACTGCGCTGGTTACAGTAAAATCTCTAGGGTGTGGAATTTTCCCGTCTCCGGCACGGTAAAAATACCATTTCCGAAACAGTAATCTTCCTTGTAAAATTACTGGCCAGACCGTAATTTTACTGGCCTGATCGTAATTTTATTAGGCCTTTTTTACAGTGTAGGGAATCCTATGGAAAATTCTAATTTTCTATAGATTGTCCTATAGGACAATAGTATACTGCATTCGTCAAATTCGCTGAAAGTTTACAAAAATGGTATTACATTCTTCCGTCATTTTCAATATTTGAAGACCTGAAATTCAAAAGGCGCTAACCGCCACTTTTTTAAAATGGGTTTTTCGACATCTTCGAATATTTTTATTCAAGGCGGATACGAGATCGTTCGAATTTTCCAAAAACTTTGAGAGGAATGAGATTCACTGATCGCTGATATAGCTTTCAATTTTCGTTTGTTTCTGCGTGTTTTGGCTTCTTTTTCTAGTTTTTTTTGTTTTCTATTTATTTTTTGTTCTCTACTACATCTCGCGCGGTGTCCGTCTTTGCCCCTGCCCGCTTTGCCCCCGGAGTACTTTTTCGAATATGACTCAGGTAAATCACGGTAGTGCTCACAATCGAAAACGTCTCGATGTAAAAAGTGGGCTATTGAGTACACAACGAAATAGTGAAAAAGCGATTATCATTAAACAAATATTAGTATTACTTACTTGTAATTGAAAAACAGTCAGAATGATAACTGGACACAAAAACGATGCACACGTCGTTCACATTAATGAGCACAATAATATCAATAATCATGGATAATGCGTATCTATGATGACAGAGTAAAACGATTTAAAAAAGGTTCACTCATTATTGAGGAGCAAGTCGTTACAACGCGTTCTGTAATTATCAACTGATTAAAAATTAATTAGTCTGAAAAAACGGAACCAAATCCAATCTTGAAGATATAAGGTTCACGGGGATCACAGTAGAAACACTACTTTCATGTAAACGTTACGTAATCTATGAATCTCAATTAATTAATAAACATTACATATCCATGTCATTAATCATAGAAGCGGGCTGTCGAGTACCTTGACCGATTTAAGTAGGAAAGTTGGCCCATGAGCAAAAGGAATGTGGTACCCACAAATGTACCCGGCCAAACCGAATTTCTCAAGAATATGATTATTACAAATAATCTACCTCTTCTACGGAAAATCCGTCTTTAAGGGACTTCTGTTCTCGCTGGGTGTGCAATGTTGTAGATCATTTTGCAATGATCTCGACTGAGCTTGGCTGATAGATATATTTTTTTTTGTAATAGTTGGGCAAACTCTTTTTCTCGACATCAAAATTTACATTTTAAATGTTTTTTTGGGGGGTATACTTTTGTGGTATCGATTAGCTTGTAATGGGCGTGGATATTTCAATAAAAGTTCCCGTAAAGGAGAACGGGGTATTGCGGAACGCCGTCAATGCGGGACACATTATCATTTAAAAAACGCCGCAATATTAATTAACGCATGCGTATTAATATCGTTTGTTACATAATTGAAAATGATAAAAAAAAATTTCGTACATATAGAATCATTTATATAAAAGTTATTGCAAATGTAACTTTTTCACTGTTTCCGATGTAATATTTTGGTCTGTGTTAGAGGTTAAAAAAGGCATAAATTGTTCTTTTTTAAAAAATCTGAGTGGATATTTGTATTGAATTCGAATTTACGTTGTACACAATATTTATTTTTATCGGGCGTGCTCTTCCGAGTACGCGAGTCCCGCCGGTGCTATTTGATACTCGAAGGTCGCTTGGTCCTTACCCGCGTTGCTCTTATGGATGCTGTCGCGTGCCGGAGATTAGATAAGGCGGCTTAATGACGGATGCAGTTTATTCAACTCTTTACTTTTATTTAAATGCGTTACTTGATCCGGGCAATGGTTTTACAAGTTATTTTATTTGGAGTTTAACGCGTCCCGAACTTGGTACTTTTGCTGTTGCAGCCACGACTTGACAAGGCAGGAGCCGAGATAAACAAGGGCTGACGTGCACTCTTAATAATTTGCTGCAGCAAAAGGCCACGTTCGCGGCGCGAGTACCAGTTTTAAGGAATCGCGATCGCCCCCTCCTCCCCGACGAAAAGC